>QFEW01000207.1:0-17263 GCA_003316525.1 Termitomyces eurrhizus
TCGTAACCGTTCTGCCGCGCGCATATCGAGCTGTATCATGAGCCGACGGTACACACTCTATCGACGATGGGACATTGGCACGATGTTGACGAAATGCGGCATGTGGGTTGGGTCAAACAAACGTTGGACCTTCTCACTTTGGAGGTGTTTTGTTTTTCTTTCAGAATTGAGCCAATTGAGTGATTTGTGTCCAAACAACGAGTCCTGGAAAAAGGTACCCTAACCTTGGGTTCACCCTATACTAAGCGATAGTACTGGTAAGTCAAGATATAGAGCGGTTCACCAAGTATATGGACAACTGTGCCAGAAAATAGACATGCACAATCTGTATCCAGAGGTGGTCTCACGTGTCATGAATAATTCCTGATTAGTACAGATTTGGAGAGTCTGGGAGTTTAGATCTGCTTCCGGAGATCGATATTGAATGCGAAAGAAAATTGCGTCTATAATGGATGATGGCTTCTCTGATTCTCCAGAGAGTCGGTTTGTTCCGTCGAAACTACGATGATTAAAGAAGCTACTGGTACAGCTTTTGTCGTCGCTATGTTTCCTTGAGTCGCGCCTCAGCCTTTCCATGGACACCCGATATTATTCAACTGAGACATCGTACAGCTCTGCAATTTGATAAATCCGTGGCCCCTACATCACAATTCAGAGGTCACGACCGTGAGTCCAAGCAACTGAAGTGGCTCAATTATTTCATACTATGAGTAGGAATCCAAGCTGTGTACTGATGTCTTTGGACACCGAAAAATGTACCCACAAATTATCAATCATCTTGGAGAGTCCATTATTGACAGCACAATAGATGTGAGGGCAAGCACTCCTCGGGGATATTTTGGTACATTAGATGCGACAGATTGTGGATGGATGGTAAGGAATGCAATACAGCCTCCATCGCGCCGCCCCACTTTCGCATCAGAAGGAACTTGGCAGCGTGGTCTTACCATTCAGCAAAGATAGGAATCATCAGGAAATGTTGTTCATCATGAAGCGGCCTTGCAACAGGCAACATATGCAACAAGATTAATGATATTCTCACGAAACGTCTCAAACTTCTGGGATCTTTTGAGCATCGCGTCGATGCCGAATGATCAGCTTTATTCAGGGATTTTCATCAACAGGGTTGAAATCAGACAACCCAGTTACTTAGGCATAAGACAGAAAAAGAGACGAGAGTGTTCTATTGAGATGATTTTAGAGTTGCAAAAATGATCGGACGCTCCATCGAACAGCAGGATATACTTGTCATTGTCGATGTATACATGATGCCACAGGGCCAAAGGGAACGCTGTCCACGATATGAAACATCCAAAGATAAGGCGCGGTATCAGAGACGAAACGTTCCCATAAGTGCGGTGCAGCAGGGATGGGAAGCCGACGACGGAGGTGGCGAGCCGATGACTGTGTTCCCTGAGCACGTGCCGTGGCTTTTATTCACTCCTCCATCGGCTTTCAGTTTCGTCGATGTGGTCTTGCAGCCTTCTTCGAGTTATCAGCGGTCAATTATCAGGACCGCCCAGGATTCTTGAACGTTTGATACTTTTGGTGGCCACTCGCGTTGTTGGATGAGTCCTCGGCACGAAACGAAGGATGGTAACAATGAGCAGTGCCTGAAACTGATCTTGCTTTACAGATCATGAGTTTGCATCAGATGCTTTACTTATTTTGATGCTTCCGTCTCGTCAGGATTTGCTTAAATATCGCTCATCAGGACGTCGATGTAACTTCACTTCAGATATCTCCACCGTTGTTCATACCATGTTTTCTTATCTTGCTACCAACAAACACTCAGACTCTCGAAAGACCTGTCCGGTAACAGGCAAAACTCATGACTGGCGCCCAGCTCAGAAAGGCGACAGTCGATCACCGTGTCCAGCACTAAATACAATGGCAAATCACGGTTATATGTATGTTTGTGTGCCTACTGGCCTCCGAAAACAAACTAATGAAGTTGATCCACAGTCCACGAGATGGCAAGAACATTAGCCCTTTCGATCTAGCCGCAGGTTTGCAGGCATGCTACAACCTCTCGACGCTACTCGCGTTATTCCTCTCTTTTGGAGGTTTCTTGCTCTTGCGAAGAATACGGAACGTCGACCTCCATGAAATCGGAGAACATGGACGGATTGAGCATGACGCTAGCCTTGTGCACAACGACACACCCAAAGGTCAAAAATACGCACCCATTAGAGTTCATGACGGACTGGTCAACCTGCTGCTAGCCGACGCAAAAACAGGCGATGAAGAGGGAGAAGGTCCGGAATACGGTGACAGGCGCATCTTGATGGACGCGACTGATGCCGCGCGTGCTCGTGTTCGTCGAGAAAAACAGAGTCCAGAACTAGATCCTGTGCATGCCGAAATTGCTCGAGGAGAAATGGGCGTCATTCTCGGTGTTATGGAGACACGTGCAGGAAAGAACGTCGGCGTTCCTGTGGAGTGGTTGCGTGAATGGATGAGCTATGAACGCTTACCAAGAGGATGGGAACCTTCTCATGTGCAAGGTCTATTCGACGTCGTCTCTCGTTCCAAGGCGATACGTACAGCTATGTTGGAACTCCGGGAAAAAGAAGTGGTTGAGCAGTCGTAATTGTTTTTCAATGTCGGACGGTATTCTTCGGTAAATTATCTATTCAATTATTATACAAGATCCTTTTATTCGATGTTCCATAATCATACTTATACCGTCCACTTAGTAGTCAGTAGTAGAACATTAATCCATCTCAGTCAGAGTAAAGCACAGTCTCAGCGATGAGAATCTTCTCACTGCGCCTTCGGCTTGAACCTGAGGATTGTGTTAATTTTTGGAGTATCAAACGGGTAGACTAATTGAAAGGGAAAAGAATTCAGTATTCGCAAGTACATATTTTCAATTTTGCTATTGACCGATACCGATGCATTGGCATAGCAATTTATAGATCTGGAAACCAGGGTATTCGGTTTGATGGTCTGATAACAATTAATCTGACAAGTAGAATGCAATGCTTCGCTAAAAAAAAGTAGAAACGCTGATGCATCGGATTCGTAAGCCATCACTACAAATGAATGAGGTGGATCAAATATAGGAATAGGAAGGTACGCAACCAGAATACATGTCTGTGCTAATTTTAGAGTAGCGAACCCTGGCTATTAACCGACATTGACCATATAGGTTTTGGAATCCAAAGATATTCAGCATGGTTTCATGGCAAGTAATCTGACACCTAGAGAGTGCCGAGGCCTTAGGCAGTATTGCATCACACGCAAATGAGGTTCAAACGTGAGTTTCCGTGAAAACAATGCGGCAGCGCGTTAGAGGACATCCTACTGTATCGAAGAAGTCTCAGATAGTATCAGTGATCTCCTCCCAGGTACGATAAACCAATTCTATTTCCGTTGATCTAGTCATTGACAAGTGATCTACAAACAGACACGTAGGGTTGGCGACGTGCCTTTAGAGGAACGATGATGTAATGGTAACTTCCTGGACATAGTAACACCTACGTGACATCATTACCGTCGGAGACTCGCAACTTACACCCCAACACATAATATGCTCTTTTTCATTGTTATAGACCAAGTTTAGTCTAAAATCAAGGCATGTAATAAACACTACATGTAATGATCTGTATCTATATTATTGGTATCATTGTTTCTTGTCTAATTAGATACCTTACTGTACAAATTTATTTAATGTAATTACAATATTTTACATTACAGTCAGCAGTCTTGTTCTTACTTTATACATGGTCAATTCACTGATTAATCTGCATCTAGCATGCACTGTAAGATTTAAGGCTTAGACCTCTGTTGTATAGATATAGAGGTAGAGCTGTCAAAGCATAGAATATAGACTGGAGCAGCAGATGTAGAATATGCTAGAGTCTCAACAAAATGAGAAGCAAGGGATTTTAAGAGTGCTGGAAGAATTTGAAAAATTGTATCTATAGTCTAACAGAATGTGGCAAATTTAGTATACAGGATAAAAAAAAGCTTGAATACCCTGCATATGACCTTCTGGAGCATGTAGATTTGTCCAGGCATTGTTTTTAGAGACTGATTGAGTTATAGAAATGAGGAGAAAGCAAGCAAATTAGTGAAAAAGTGACTTTTAAGGCAAGAAAGAATTCAAAGCAAGCTATAAAAAGCTTACAGACTGGAGTTAGAGACTTATTCTGCTGTAAGGGTAATTCTGAAAGTTATAGCTAAGTCACACAACTGGTAGAGGAAAAACCAAAATATATCAGAATATTAAATTAGTAGTATAGTAATAATACTCATTTAGCAGAGAAAAATCCAAAAAGAACAAGCCTGACAATTTTGACTGCTAGGTTGGCCATGGAAAAAATAATGGATATGCATTCATCACAATATCATATTATATAATTCCAGAAAACAGCACATGAAGAAGTTGAAAAGAATCAGCATAATGTGATGGGAAAATGAAATGGAAAGAATTGTAAAACAATGAAAAGAATAGTTTCTTGACAGAAACTGAGTAATGTGCCTGGCCTGATACTCTTTTAAAGCTATTATTATTATTACTATTTGAGCACATATCTGTATGCTAAGTTGGGCAGAAGAATGGCTATATAGGTGAAAGAGTTAGTACAAATAAATATGATGATAACACTTTACAAAACACAATGTAAAAGAGAGGGTAAATACAAAAAATTAGTTGAGCAGCCAATAAGACTGCTCAGCTAGTATGTAGCCACATTTTGTGCCAAGACAATATTTTTCCATAATTAGTTCCACTAGTCAGAGTGAATTTGCTGTAAAGGGACCTCTGAAGGCTATGGCTCAGTCACAACAGCTGGCAGAGAGAGATCCAAAGTATATTAAAGTATATACTAACAAGATCATAATAACTACTCACCTGGCAGAGGTAGATTTAAAGAGAACAAGTTTAAAGATTTCCTATGCTAGGACTAATGTTTCTGAGGCCTCAGAAGCATGGAAAACAACTGTACAGGACAACAAAAACTTAAAAAACTCAAAAAGTGCCTAAACAAACAATTGCACAAGTGTAACAAGGAAGCTTGGTTATACTTGCTCTGATTTCATAGGTCTATGAGGTACTCACGAGTACAATTTGTAATGTGACCAAGTAGTGTACACTATTCTGGACATTTTGTAGATGTAAGCAATCTTTGCTTCCTCACCTACATATACAACATTGATTGATGGTGACCAAGAAAAGTTACTTCTATCTTATGCTCTACCCCCAGCTCAGATATCTGCAGCATGTCTCCTCCCTTTCAGAGTACCTATAGATGTTGATGCCTCTTGTCAATGTTCCTCTCTTTCTCTCCTCTGCCATTGCTATGGAAAGCCTGGTCACTTTACTCAATATTGCTTCCAGGAGTTGGAGGTGCACTATCTCTCATCCTTAGAGCAAGAAGAGCTCCTTCTCCAGCTTCTTGCTGCCCAAAATGTTTGAGAAAACCCCTCCCCAAATGTACAGACTAAAACAAAACCTTTGAAAGAGTCCTTGGGTCCTGTGGAAGCTATAGCAGAACCATTGGAGCAGTTCTTTGGTCCTGCAGGGGAGGGTTTTCAATAGAGCAACAGATGAGTTGTACATCTCTGCTGCCTGGTGCTAATTGGTT
The DNA here is from genome assembly GCA_003316525.1 of Termitomyces eurrhizus. Taxonomy (NCBI): domain Eukaryota; kingdom Fungi; phylum Basidiomycota; class Agaricomycetes; order Agaricales; family Lyophyllaceae; genus Termitomyces; species Termitomyces eurrhizus. The sequence goes on from QFEW01000207.1 coordinate 5,595, forward strand.
TACATGTCTATCAGTAGAATCTTCTAATATATCACTCCCTGTTCATGATTCTCTGACTGAAACTGTAAGCACCCCCTCAGACATATAAAACACCCCCTTGGTCCAAGCCTCAGCTAAAACCTCCTCTCCTCCTGTCTGACAACCATGTGTCCCAGCTTGGGAACAATGCCTTTCTTGTTGCTATGTTGTTGCCTCTACTCCTTCTCCCAATTCTTTGCATCTGAATGTGGAGATTGAAACAACTGATACTCAGCAGACTCAAAGCATTGTAGCTCTCTTGGACAGTGGTGCTACTGGACTCTTCTTAGACACCAATTATATGAAACAACACCAGCTCACTACCCGACCCCTCTCTCATCCTATTTCAGTCTATAACATCAATGGCATACTCAATGAAGCTGGATCCATCCACTCAATGATGGATTTAGTCCTTTGTTATCAGACATATTCAGAGCATGCTGTCTTTGTGGTCACTAGCCTAGGAAAGCAGGACATGATACTTGAGTTCTCCTGGCTGCATGATCACAATTTTGAAATTGACTGGGCCAAGAGTAAGGTAAGTATGAGCTGCTGCCCTTGATGGTATTCTACATATGCCAAGGAAGTTAAAGAGGAGCATAGAGAGTTGGTCTGTGCATGCACTGCTATCCAGGCTTGCTGAGTTGGACACCTCCCCTTTGCAGACCTCAACCTACTGGATCCTCTCTCCTTGGCATTCTCTTATAGAAAGGCCCTCTATGAAGAGGATGTTTGAAGTGTAATGAGTGAAGCCCAGATAAAAGATGGATGCGAGGGTGAATTTAACTCTGCTCCTAAGTTGTTCCAAGATACAGTTCCTCATCACCTGCAAGACTTTGAGGATGTTTTCTCTAAGGCATCATTTGACTCCCTGCCAGAGCGTAAGCAGTGGGACCATACTATTGAGCTCATGCCCAATGCTGAGCCCTCTAGCTGCAAGGTCTATCCTCTTTCTTCTAGAAAACAGGATGAGCTTGATGCCTTCTTGCAGGAGAATCTAGACTCTGGTTGCATCTATCTCTCAAAGTCTCCAATGGCCTCTCCAGTCTTCTATATTAAGAAGAAGAATGAATCTCTATGTCTGGTTCAGGACTACCAAGTCTTGAATGCAATGACTGTAAAGAATTTGTAATGGAGCATCACACTTGTTACTAGCATCAACAATGCTATTTGCATATAGTAGAGTATTATGTAGGACAGCATCTTGTATTTACTCTAGTATTAGTCAAATCCAATATAGTGGTCTGATTTAGCACTATATAATCCACACAAGACAGTTCTAGCTTGTAACCAATAGTTATATTTTTTTAAATCTTCTGCTATTGGCTTTAGACTTTAGGCTTGCTACTGATTAAGCAACTCATCAAAAAACTGAGAGCTCATCAGCCCAGTTCAAAGGTCAACCAGACCTTACTTAGTATTTGGAGATGGTGCAAGGCAGCACTTTTGTGCACAGCACCCCATTCTGGACTGCGCTGACTGAGCGGCAGTTGGAGTATGTAGCAGACATGGCTACTGAACCAGGACAGTCATTGTCGACAACATATGCACCAAAGCAAGGACCAACCATAAGAGTCAGCAGGGAGGACAACAATGTTGTATGGCCAGAAAAGGTGCCCTTGGCACCTAGAACTCAGGAGTCACTGGAAAGAGTCAGCAAACAGCTGCAGATGAGGCATGAAGGTCTCAGAAAAGTTCTGGACTTAGAATCTGAACTGGATTCCTCAGATAATGAGGAAAATAAGAGGTCATATTTGACTCTGTCTATCTAGCTACAGCTGGTATTGGACCGATATCCATCAGTTGCTAAGAAATTGACACAAAAGCATCTGCAGCTTTATGTAGTAAAGCATCTACAGTTACTGGCTGCTAGGAGCCATGATGTACCTTATACAGATTTGACAGAATATATCAAATTATTTGTGTGTATGTTTGAACTCAAAGTGGTGGAATACCTCAAGCGCAAAGCAGCATGAAGGTCAGCAATCTCAATGGCCACTCCAGCCAACTTAGTAGAATGCAAAATGAGTGTGCACTAACGAGCACCATTGATTGCAAGTGCAATGGAATTGCTAAATGTGCCTCATCAGGCCAATGAGTCTTAGCAAGACTATATCAGATGTCAGAACACTGCAAACCGTCAATGCAATATCAGCAGAGTGCCTCAGCAGGCATTGTCTGAAGTAGAAACTGTGACAATAACTTCAGCAGAGCCAGAGGTGTCACTTGCTGTGCAAGAGGTTAAAACACCTTGGAAGCAAGACATTATCAAAGAAGAAGTGGACAAAATCCACATTTTGAAGGAGCAAATGTGACTATGATGTGTAGCATGATGCGTCCACCTGGTGGACAACTAAAATGAATGTGTCAATTACCAGAAAAATGCACAACCAGGACTTGCACAATCATAGTGAGTTGTTAATTGATGACCAGGGGATAGCCTTTGAAGAGCATGAAGGTGTAACGCCTGTTAATGATATGCAGCAACAATTCACTGCTTGGACTGCTGAGCTGGACAGAGATTTGGAGGATAGTAATAATAGTACTGATTACTACAATAGAAAAAGCAGAATTGTTGCAATAACAATGGTGGAGGTTGTGATTGTAGACAGAACAATTGAGACAATAATAATTGTTGTAACAGTGGCAGACAGGCTGGTGAACCACCAGTAAATCAAGAAGTGAGGCAACAGCCTACCCCACAGCCAGAAAGAATGGCCAATGAACACCTGTTTTGCAGCCCTCAGGCATTCTTGATGCCTGCCTCTCATGATCTGCATGAAAATACACCTGGAATAAATGAAGTGGTATAAATCCACATGGATCATATGCATAACTGCCTCACTTGTCTGGTAAATGACTCTCTTGGAGTCAGGTTTAAATTCCCTGCTGAGATAAGTCCCTGCAAATCTGATAGTAAGCATATATGTGCATATGCTGGAGAGCATATATTTTTACAGTTGGAGGACTGGGTCATGGACGTCTGCTACTACCTGGCAGCCTGCTGCTATGGTGGAAACAATATAGATCAGGAGAAAATATATGTATTACACAAATTTATGGAAGGAGAGGCTTGGAATTGGTTCTACTGCCATGTCCTCCACATCAATCATGATAAATCACATTGAACATTTAAAAAAGTCCTGATAAGACTGTATAATTGTTTTGTCAACACTGCAACTATGCAGGAAGCTTGTGATACCTTTGAAAAGGCAGTGTATGACATTAAAACTGGTGTTCAGACCTTCTATGATGACCTTGTAGATCATGCACAAAATATGGCTGTCTATCCAGACAAATACACCATTCATGAGACATTCTAGGATGGAACACTGGCAGATATGAGGAGAGTGTTGATATGCAATGACAATTTGTCTCCAGAGGTCAATACAGTGACTGAGTTCTTGGCATATGCCATCCAGTATGAGCAGTCAACACGAACTGCAAATTATTATGAATAGTGTAGTTTATGCCGAGAGCTTGTGAATCATTAGGCAGTGAAAGTTTGAACATTCCTTGTCAAATGGTGGAAGATGGAGAAGAATCACAATCTGTGATTTTTTGTATGTAAAATGATTCCAGGAGGCTAGTGGCCTCAATTGAAATCTGCTGGATTTTTGCCAGCCAGAGATAATTGCCTCTTTCCAGGTCATAATTAGATAACAGCTAGGAAGATCCCAGTGCCAGGAGCATGTCTGGTAGGCAAATCTGGTCTAGTTGTGAAAGCAACCCAGAGGAAGCCTATAGTAGACTCGTCTGGATGTTACAATTGTAATAAGGTTGGGCATTTTACTAGAGAATGTCCTGCTCTGCTCAAGGCACACATCTGTGCAGCCCATATGCCTGCAGCCCCAAGTAACATCATTAGTGACAATGAGGACGAGCAAGCCATTGAGGAGGCTGAAGAGGAGCTGCAAGATGTGGCTGATGGCTTGGAAGTAGATAATGCTGAAAGCGTCAATATTAATGGCAATGAATACGTCATGATGGATGTGTACAACAGTGACTACTACACTTGTGATGACAAGAATGAGCACCTGTTTGCACTGACAGAGTGCTGGGGAGATTGGCACGTCCAGATGAGACATGTAACTTTGCAGAAGCCAACTAACAAGTTGCAATGTCCATGTTATACTCCTGAAGAGAAGAAGTGCCTGGTAACCTATGTGGATGTCAATGACATCTAGCCTGGACTTTGTGGGACTCAGGGAGTACCATTACAGGCATTATGCTCCAGTTTGCTCACATTAATGCAATATACATCTATAAGTTGGAGGAGCCATTGATGCTCCAGTTGAGGACCATAGAGAGCCATGCCATGGTGCAGTTTAGCATTAAAGTAAGGATAAAGAGATTAGGAATGTTGAACAAGGAGTATGTGGACATAGCAAATTTTGATTGCTATGATATAATTATTGGTATGCTGTTTATGCATAAGAATAAAGTGTTTCTGAACTTTGTGAATGACATGGTTGTTGTGAATGGTAAGCCTATGAAGATGAAGAAGATCATGTTAAGTGACATGGACAGTCACTTGCAGCACTATTGCACAATAGAGAAGCGTTGCAATGAATGTGACTGACTAAATAGTTGCAAGAGAGTGACTGTATAAAAGGTGAAAGATGAGCAAGTCCTACTAAAGAGCCTGCTGGCAGATTTGCTGGCTATTCTAATGTCTGAGGAAGAGTTTCAAGAAATTTTGAAGAAGGAGAAGTATCTGGATGCAGTCAGGTATAAAAGTGAAAAGCCTAATCAGACTAGACAGCATAAAAATGAGTGTGGTAAATGCATGGTGGAGTCGCTGGAATGCCAGCCAACTAGCTCTCAAGTGAGGGTGGAGGATCTCATCAAGGATAAGGTATATAGTATAATGGGAACTGTAGAACTTGGCCAGGAGTGTAATGGGTATATAATCCATGAATGCCATGAGAGTGAAATGAGTTGGTAGTGTCAATGGTGACACATACTATAGAAAGGGTGCAGTCAACCCAGATGAAAGAGGTATACTGTCATGTACAAGAGGACAAGATTTCTAAAACATCAGATATTATGTTTGATGGGGTATTACTGAAAGCAAAAAGTGTGCAATCATTGTCAAATATGACAAGAGTAGTGTAACAGAGTCACACTTGTTACTAGCGTCAATGACGCTATAAGCATTCATTAGAGTATTATGTAAGATAACATCTTGTATTCACTCTAGTTCTAGTCAATCCAATACTGCGGTCTGATTCAGCACTGTGTGATACACACAAGATAGTTCTAACTCGTAACCAATGGTTACATTTTTTTAAATCTTCTGCTATCAGCTTTAGACTCTAGGCTTGTTACCGACTAGGCAACTTTCATCAAACCCTCTCAATTTCTGTTGGCATCACATCGAAAACGTGCTTCCATGACTGGCTCTCTTGATCCGGACCCTCTGTTTCCAGCTGCAGACACAGGTTGTCAGGTTCCGCTGAATCGGGGGCTTTCCGGGAAAGCGACGCCCTTACGATGCGGACTTGATCTACGGATACTCGGGTGTCTGGAACTCCGGGGCTAGGACTCCGGGGTTCAAGACGAGGACAGGGGTAATCCCGGGAGAGGGGACTAGAGTCCGGGGGTTTTAGATGAGAGTGGCTGGGAGCTAGAGGGGGTCGAGTTGTGAACCGGAGGTTCTAAGACGAGACCAAGTCAGTAAATTAAGAGTCGCGAAGTGCGTACCAAAACTTAGAGCACACGAATACTAAGGCGTGCCAGTCGAAGCGTACCAAACAAGGCGTACCAGTCAAACAGAGGGCACGCAATATCCAAGTAACAGTTATGCAATATCAAGACTACCGAATACAACAGGGGGCTACACTATAAGTACTACGGGGCCGGGTCTCGGGGTTCCGGGATGTCTGGGATGGGTTCCGGGGGTTATTGAGTAGCGGCAGGGGCTGTATACCGGGATCGCGCGTGTGGGGCGCGCGATCAATTGGCGCGGATGGAGCCGTGATGCGTGATGCGTGATGGCCGGTACGAGTCGCGTGATCTGATCGTTGATCGGGGCTGGGGGCGGCTGATGGCGGTGTCGGCGGTCGTGATGGCGGGGCGTGTCCTGTGGGGTCGGAGGGAGGGTCCCGGAGGGTGTTCCGGGGGTGTCCCGGGGTGGGCCCGGAGGGGAGGGGTCGTGACACAGGTGACCTACCTGTGCTTCAAGCTGTAAAGACGCAATCCATGTCTGTATACCAACCTCCACCAAAGTGGGATGAAAAGATACCTTGCGATGTCAGCACGAGCTTTGGAATGCTGGGTGGGCTATCTGTATCACATATGATGTCCATTGTATGGCCTGGTGGTAAACCAGGCCATACAATGGACATCATATGTCTCAGGAGTGTCGCTGCCAGCGAGCCAAATGCCTTCACTGATGTACCCGGTACTGCCTAAGAGCGCATCAGCTCAGTCTGAAAGTCAACCAGACCTTACCCAGTACTTGGAAATGGTACAAAGCAGCGCGTTTGCGCATAGTACTCCATTCCGGACAGCGCCAACTGAGCGACATTTGGAGTATGTGGCAGACACAGCCACTGAACCAGGACCGTCGTTGTTGATGACACAAGGACAGAAGCAAGGACCAGCAATAGTGGTCAGTAGGGAGAACGACGAGGTTGTGAGGGTGGAAAAGGCGTTGCCAGTGCCTGGACTTCCAGAGTTGCACAGAAGGGCCGGCAAACAGCTGCAGGTGAGGCATGAAGGCCTCAGGAGAGCCCTGGACTTAGAATCCGAGCTGGAATCCTCAGATGATGAGGAAAGCAAGAGGTTGCATTCGACCCTGTCTATCCAGCTGCAGCTAGTGTTAGACCAATATCTATTGGTTACGAAGGAGTCAACACGAAAGCATCTGCAGTTATTGGCTGCTAGGAGCCACGATGTACCCCGTGCAGATTTGACTGAATATATTGAATTATTTGTGCATATCTTTGAACTCAAAGTTGTAGGATACATCAAGTGCAAAGCGGTGCGAGGGTCAGCAGTTTCAACGGCCACTTCGGCCGACTCAGTGGAATGCAAAATGAGCATGCACTGATGAGCGCCATTAATTGTGGATGCAATGGAATTGCTCAATGCACCTCATCAGGCCAATGAGTCTCAGCAAGACTATGTTAGGCATCATAATGCTGCGAACTGGCAACACATTGTCAGCGGAGTGCCTCAGCAGGCATTGTCTGAGGTAGAGACTGTGACAACAACTCTGGCAGAGCCAGAGGCACTAGCAGTGCAAGAGGTTAAGACACCTCAAAAGCAGGTCACTATCAAGGAAGAGATGGACAAAGTCCACATTCTTGAGGAGTAAATGTGACTATGATGTGTAGCATGATGCGTCCACGTAGTGGACAACTAAAATAAACGTGTTAATTACCAGAGGATATGCAACCAGGACTTGCGCAATCATGGTGAGTCGTTGATTGATGGCCAGGGGGTAGCCTTTGAAGGGTGTGAGGGTGTAACACCTGTCAATGACATGTGGCAACAATTTGTGGCTCGAACTGCTGAACCAGACAGAGATCTGGGTGGTAGTGATGATAGTAGTGATCACTACAAGAGGAGGGAGCCAACTTGTTGCAATAATGACAGTGGAGGTCGTGATCGTAGGAATAACGATCGAGACAATAATACTTGTCGTAATGGTGGCAGGCATGGTGGTGGATTACCAGCAGAGCAAGAAGTGAGGCAACAGCCCACCCCAAGGCCAGAAAGAATGGCCAATGAACACCTGTTTCGCAGTCCTCAGGCATGTTCGATGCCCGCACTGCATGAGTTGCGTGAAAGTATGCCTGGAATGAATGAGGCAGTCAGGATCCATATGGATTATATGCATGACCATCTCACTTGTCTGGTGGATGACTCCCTTAGAGTCAGGTTTAAATTCCCTGCGGTAAGTCCCTGCAAATCTGATGGTAAGCACATATGTGCATATGCTGGAGGGCATAAGTTCTCCCAATTGGAGGACTGGGCCATGGATGTCTGCTACCATCTGGCAGCTTGCTGTTATAGTGGAGACAACATGGACCAGGAAAGAATATTTGTGCTACACGAATTTATGGAGGGAGAGGCTCGGAATTGGTTCCATCACCATGTCCTCCACATTAATCGTGACAAACCACATTGGACGTTTAAAGAAGTCCTGATAGGACTGTATAATCGCTTTGTCAATGCTGCGACAATGCAGGAAGCTTGGGATGCCTTTAGAAAGGCAGTGTATGATGCTAAGACTGGCGTCCAGACATTTGATGATGACCTGGTGGGTCATGCACAGAATATGGCCGTCTATCCAGACGAATACACCATTTGCAAAACATTCCTGGACGGAATACCCACAGACATGAGAAGAGCGTTAATACGTGACAACAATTTGTCTCTGGAGGTCAATACTGTGACCAAATTTTTGGCATATGCCATTTGTTATGAGCAGTCGACACAGACTGCGAATCATTATGAGCAGCATAGTTCACGCCAAGGATCCATGAACCATCAGGCAGTGAAGATGGAGATCTTCCTGGCCAAACGGTCAGAGATGGAGAACAATTGCAATCTGCAATTTGTTGTCCGCAAGACTATTCCTGGAGGCCAACGGCCTCAATTGAAGCCTGCTGAACAATGGCCAGTGAAAGATAGTTGACCTTTTTCAGGTCAAAACCAAGTAGTAGCAAGAGGGGTAGCAGCACCTGCAGCGTGTAAGGTAAGCAAACTCATTGGGGCCTCTGGAGCGGTCCAGAGAAGGCCTACTGGAGACTCTTTAGCATGCTACAACTGTAGCAGGAGCAGGCATTTTGCTAAGGAATGTCCCGCCCTGCCTAAGGCACATATCCGAGCAGCCAATATGGCTGTGGCACCTAGCAATGTTGTCAGTGACAACGAGTACGACGAGGTTATTGAGGAAGCAGAGAAAGAGCTGCAAGTAGAGGCTGACAGGTCAGAAGTGGATGATGATGAGAGTGTCCAGATTGACAGTGACAAATACGTCGCAGTGGATGTGTACGACAGCGACTATTATGCTTGTGATGACAAGAAGGAATACTTGTTTGCACTAACCGAGTGCCGTGGAGATCAGCGCGTCCGAATGAGATGCGTAACCCTGCAGAAGGCAACTAATAAGTTGCAGCGACTATGCTATACTTCTGAGGAGAAGGAGTGCTTGGTCACCTATGTTGATGTCAATGGACATCCAGCATGGACGTTGTGGGACTCAGGGAGTACCACAATAGGCATTACGCCCCAGTTTGCTCATGTCAACACGATTCATGTTCATGAACTGGAGGAGCCATTGATGCTCCAGCTGGGGACTGTAGGGAGTTGTGCCATGGTGCAGTTTGGTGCTGAAGTAAGAATAAAGATGTCAGGGACGTTGACCAAGGAATATGTAGACATAGCAAATTTTGATCACTATGACATGATCATTGATACGCCGTTTATATGTAAGAACAAGGTGTCATTGGACTTTGTGAACGACATGGTTGTTGTAAATAGTATGCCTTTGAAGACGGAGAAAGTCGTGTTGAACAACACAGATGGTCGTCTGAGGTGCTATCACGCAACTGAAAAGCGGCATGATGAATGCAACTGACTAGATGGTCGCAAGAGAGCAACTGTACAGGAGGTGGAGGACGAACATGTTCCACCAAAAAGCTTGCCGGTAGATGTGCCAGCTATACTAATGTCTGAGGAAGAGTTTCAAGGAACTCTGAAGGAGGGGAAGCACCTGGATGTGATTGGATATATAAATGGAAAGCCTAAACAGGCTGTACAGCATAAGAAGGAGCGTGGTAAACACATGGTGGAGTTGCTGGAATGTCAGCTGACTAGCTCTCAAGTGAAGGTTGAGGATCTCGTCAAAGACGAGGGGTATAGTACAAGAGGAACTGTGGGAAGCACAAAGTCGCTAATGGATCAACCAGTGCCTTGGCCAGGAGTGCAATGGGCATATGACCCATGAATGCCATGGGAGTGGAACGAGTTGGTGGCATCAATGGCGACACAGACTATGGAAAGGGTGCAGGCGACCCAGATGGGAGAAGTATACTGTCACGCACGAGAGGACGAAATTTCTGAAACATCAGATATTGTATTTGACGGACTCTCGCTGAAAGCGAGAAGCGTGCAGTCATTGTCAAGTATGACAAGAGTGGTGGAGAGACAACTGGTTGTAAGATTGAATCCAGCAGATCTCACAGAAGAGCATGTACGTGCCTTACGGGAGCGATTTGAACCAAAGGTTCAGCCATGTATAGCACATGTAGTAAAAGGGAAAGGTAAGGTTGTGAGCCTTACAAAGGAAGATATTCCTCGATTGCGCCAGCAATGGCAACATGAGTTTGCTGATATTGTCAACGGAATGAAGGAGGAGCTTTCTCTGTGGCGGGAGGTTAATCATGAGATTAACCTCATTGACAATAATAAGCAGTACAAGTATCACTTGCCTCGCTGTCTGTGAGCACTACAGGATCAACTTCATGAAAAGACAAACAGATACATAAACACAAAGTGGTGGGAACCATGACCAGCAGTGCAAGCTGCACCCTTACTTTGTATTCCCAAGAAGAATGGGACATTATGAACTGTGTTGGATGTGCAACAGTGCAATGATAATACAGTCAAGGATGTAACACCTCTTCCAGATCAGGAAGTCATATGCGAAGATGTTGCCACAGTGAAATATAGGTTGAAAATCAACTTTACAGATGCGTACAAACAGGTTTGCATACATGAAGAGGATATACCAAAGACATTGTTTTTGTCCCTGATGGGGACCTTTGTGAGTAACATCATGCAGATTGGTGATTGCAATGCACCAGCGACATTCCAGAGGTTAATGACCTCCATCTTTCAAGACGTAATTGGGAAGTTTATACATGTCTATTTAGACGATATATTCATCTTTTCTGATTCCATTGAGGAGCATGAGCAGCACCTATGAGTCGTATTTGAACAACTAAGTAAGGCTAGTCTCTATCTCAAATGGAAGAAGTGCGAGTTGTACGCATTGAGCATAGACTGTCTTGGTCACATCATTGACAAGAAGGGTATTCACCCGGACATGAATAAGCTCGATCAAATTCGAGAGTGGCGTACTCTATGCACATATAATGATATCCAACGATTCATTGGACTTGTAAATTACATTGGTAACTTTTTGCCAGATATTATGGCATATACTGGACCACTGATGGCCATGACCCAGAATGAGTCCCCGTTTCACTGGAGACCACTGCATCAGCGGTGTTTCGAGATGATTAAGTGCATTTGCGTGAAAATGCCAGTGATCCGGCCAATTGATCCATGCATTGATGAGCCTATTTGGCTCATATGTGATGCATCAAAGACCGGGGTCGGAGCCATGTTTGGCCAAGGTAAAATGTGGCAAACTTGCCAACCAGCGGGATTTATGTCCCGTAAGTTCACTGCAGCACAGCAGAACGATGCTGTTCACAAGTTGGAAACACTTGCTATCCTGGAAGCCCTCCTAAAGTGGGAGGATAAGCTGATGGGGTATAAGATCCATATCATTATGGATCACAAGGCACTTGAGTTTTTTAAGACCCAAGTGCATCTATCACCGTGACAACGTCGCTGGATCGACTACATGTTGCAATATCAGTTTGACATTACCTACATAAAAAGTG
>QFEW01000212.1:0-12504 GCA_003316525.1 Termitomyces eurrhizus
AATGAGTTGAACAGCAAGATTTGGTAAAAGTCGGTAACAATAGTCAGCAAAGAGGTACAGCAAGGAGGGTGCACCAATGACAAAGTGCGCCTAAAAGGGAGGGGAGATGAATACGGGCAAGTGTGGCAAGAGGACGTGAAAAGAAAACTAGAGGCTTAGCAACAACTAAGTGGCGTGATGCCTGCCATAGGTGCAAGGCATGTAGGTTCCATAAGCGTAACTGTGGCAAGCAGGCTAAGAGTGTCCAGACAATTGGTGACTATGAACTTAGTCAGCTCAAAAGAAATCTGAACCATAGAGTGAACTGAGGGGTGTAAAGTAGGGTACTCTCTTCTGTTCTAACTAATGACAACAGTAAATATTTATAGTGAAAAGGAGTTCACTGTCGCTAAGCGGCTAGATGTTACCAAGGAGCAGTGAACTGGAAAGAATGTAAGTAGTCGCTGTGCATTAAACTAAATACTAAGAAGTTAACAAGAATGCTGTCTGTCCAAATAATGAGAAGGTGCTAAGTGGTGCCAGGCACCAAGGTGAAACGCCAAGCTGCCAGTCACAGGGAAATGCCATCATTCTAACTTGTAAGCGCTGTTGCTGGCTAGCGGTACCACGTGCTTCCTGAGTGATGCCATCTGTCAATCCTTGCCGATGGCATGATGCCCGCTGTCACTTGTCATTCATGCTGCCATTGGTGCTATCACTGATCAGGTACATCAGTTGCCATGTATGGCCGTCAGAAATAGCTTAAAATGGATAAAACACATGCGCCAAGTTTGGGACAAGTGCAGCAAGGCTTTTGGAGCCAATGCTGAACCTGCCATTGATGCGCCTACCCTGTATGGGGTCCTATCAGCGCCTAACAAGTGGTAGCACTTAGACCTAGAATTGATAGAATTCATGCATAACAAACAGCTTGAGCATTTTTTCTTGGCATCTGACATTACTTAATAACTTGGATAAACAGCAGAATTGGTAGAATTCATACGTGACAGACAGCTTGGCATTTTACTTTAATATTCAACATTACCTAGCAACTTGGATAAGCAGCAAGATTATAGAATCCTTAGTATATAGTTTAATTTATGGTGCCAATTTACAAATTTTGCCAGTTCACTATACTTTGGTGATGTTTAGCTACTTAGCAACAGTGAACTCAGTATATTATAAATATTTACTGTCTTGTCTGTAAAAAGAACAGAGTTTTGTAACTTCAGTCTACTTAGTTCACCTCACAGTTTAGATTATATTTTAGTCTGACTTAGTATAAGTTGCCAATTGTCTAAACATCTTGCCTGCTTGCTGCAGTCTTTTTCAATATACAGAACCTACATGCCTTATATTTATAGCAAGCATTATGCAGCTTAGAATTATTAAGCTTTTAGTTTTCTTGCTGCCCATCTTTATACACTCTTCTTCAATACTATTTTCACCCTTTCTCTCTCTCTAGGCATACTTTATCATTAATGCATTCCTCTTACTGACCTTTCCTTAGCACTTTCAATCTATTTATTGACATATTCTTCAAAACCTGTCTAAAACTCCCTTACACATATAGCATACCTAACATAGATTTTCAGGCTAACATTTGCTACTAACCAACTTTTAAGTATCATCAAATTGAAGCCCACTATAAGAAAACTTCAGAGCACAATTCTGCCAGAAACCTATCTCCAGCACAAGCACCATCTGCTAAAGCAGTTGGCAGAAAGCATACTTTTTTTCTATCTTTTTCTTTTTATTTCACAACTTTCTAATGCCTTATTACACTATACTTTAACCCAAAAACTACAAAATGCCAAAAATAAGCTTGTAGATAACATTTCTGATATTTACTCAAATATAAACTTAGCACTAATGACTCTTCAGTGTCTCTGCTTGCTGCTATACAATTTTTTACCCCTTCTACTCCATTAACACTTCTTTCACAATTCTTTATAGAAGATGGCAGACAGATAGGCAGATGGTGAATTGATGAGCTGATGGCAGACAGATGCAAACTCAGTGGATGGCTGACAAAGGATAGAAGATAGCAGATAAACAGTCAGATGGTGAATTAATAAGCAGATGGTGGACAGGTAGAGGTAATAAATATCACTCACCATTGGCTATTCTTTTGCATACTTGAGATAGTCTATGAGCTCATCTCTCCTTGGACATGATCTGCCTTGAAGTTGCTGTCTATCATTCAAAAACAATTGAACTTCCACTGGATAGGGTCTTCTTCCTAATTGAATGGAAGATTGACTCTTGGTTGAGGACAAGTTATACAGAATATTGCAAGTTCACCATGGTCTGGCACCATAGAGTGCCTCAATTCATCATGTCTGAAGCCTGGTCACTTCAATTTCTTTATCCACTACCATGAACAAGAAATTTGTTGTAGCTCACAGTAAAGGTTATCTACCTCACCAGAAGATGCAATTGGAGAAGTTATTCTTGCAATTTTCTGCCAGTACTGGTAGGCAGATGCTTTGCACTCTAGATGTGTCAGATGGAAGTCATCTAGCACAGTTGTTATAAAATATATTTGTGTCCAATCAAATATACTAGAGACCAGCTGCAAGTAGATAGTATTCTTTACTAATACATCTATCCCAGAACACTCACATAAAATGGCAGTGATGTAGTGTACTCCAGTTGTGTAAACAATCTGTTGTATTAGATTCTCAAACCAATTATATCTGTCCATATAGAACTTATTTGTGGCTGGCCAATCTTCTGGAATATCTTCTATTGGCACATTATTCTCTGGTTCTTATTGCTCTTCCTCTTCTATGATTTGATCAAGGCCAGCATTCTGAAGTCTGCTCAGAAAATCTGAAGTTATGAACAGATCACTGCTAGATGTTCTAGGTTGCTATCTGCTGATGGAAGTTCAACATCTGTTTGATATTCAAGTCATAGAAACTCTTGCTCCTGAATATCCTTTTTCTGCTTATAGTCCTCAAAAGCCTTGACTCTGACCTTCTCTTGATAACAGTGATAGAACCCCACACAGGCTAGATGCATCAATGGCAGGCTCAGCATCAGCTCCAGACATCTTGCTATACTTGTTCCAAGCTTGGCACATACAATTTATCCATTTTAAACCTTATCTCATGGCCATGCATGGCAAGCAATAGAACTAATCAATAATAGTGCCAGCAGCAGCTTAAATGACAGATAACAACTGACAATTATGCTGTCAGCAAGCAGTGACAGGTGGCATCAATCAATCAATACATGGTACAGCTAAATGACAGTGCTTATGGATTAGGAGTCATGGCATTTACTCTGGCACCCCTTTCTCAGACAGACAGACAGCTTTCTTGCTTCATTTCTCATTATTTAGTTTAATGCATAACATTTAATTACATTACTTACAGTTCTCTGCTCCTTGGCAACTCTTAATTTTGCACTGGCTAAGTTTATAGTTGCCAACTGTCTGAGTACTTCTAGCCTACTTGCTGCAGTCATGAAACCTACATGCCTTGCACCTATGGCAGGCATTACACAGCTTAGTTATTATTAAGCCCCTAGTTTTCTTGCCGCATCCCTTGCCACACTTACTCATATCTGCATCCCTCTTTTATTTAGATGCACTTTGTTGCTAGTGCACTTTCCTTACCAATTACCATTACCAACCTTCACTAAAACTTGCTGTTCAACTTGTTTCCAACTTGTTCTCTGGGACCTGCCCAAGACTTCCTCGATACTTAGCATGCTTAATGCATTATTCTTCAGTTAGTAGTTATAAACTGTATCTGCTACTGATCAACTTTTGGGCATCATTAACAGTTTGCATGCAATGAATTGTGTTGAATTTAGAAATACTCTCCAGTATCCGACATGTTCATTGGTTAGAAATACCTACCATTTCATACTTCAGGTCAGTAAAATAGGTTGGAGTAGTGCATGTGGCAGAAACATCCATGACAAAATATTCTTGACCTAATGCAATCACAGCATCACTATTGCACCAGATAATGGTCAGGACAAGCAAGGCAATCAGTAACCTCATCTATTGATTCATGACCAAGCAATCTATTGAGCAACTATAAAACATGGTTAATGAAGTTGTTAAGATAATCTGGCTATATCTATGTATGAACTTGAATAATTTGCTCTCAATAATAGCATAAATACAAATCACCTTTACATGCTTTATAAATATAGGCATTGTATCATCTACATCATTTACTATTGGATTATTGTCAAAGTGTGCAAAGTTATCATTATTTAGAAATACTGCAGGAAGTGCACCAGTTACAATGAGAACAAGACCCAGTAGTAGCTGTTCTGTGATGAGAACTAGCAACTGTCCTTTTACATTGCTTACATGTGCTACCACATTCAATCCAGGTCAGTGAGAACATACCTGTTAGGGATCTGCAGCCTACTGAAAATATATTTTTCTGATGTACATGACATCAGAAACTCTGTTCTTGTAAAGAACACCCTTGCAAGCTGCATGCAACTCAAATTCTCCAACAAAGCACAAGCTGCCACTCACATGCACTGACCTTACATGGGCAATTGACTGCTATGCTGAGTTGGATGACCTCAATAATCTCCTTTTTGTTGCCCAATTTGTAATGGGTTTTTATGGCTTGTTAAGACTAGGAGAGCTCTGCTAGCCAGACAACAACCAACTCAAAAATGACAAGAAGACAGTAAACATCCTTTCTATCTATGTTCACACTGACTCTTTTGAATTCCAATTTTCTGGTCACAAAGCAGATACATTCTTTGAAGGCAACAATATTGTTATTAAAAAAACCCAACACTTGAGCAATGCCCACAGCATTTTCTCTCAGTACCTCTCTCAACAAGCTCAAAAATTCTCCTTGAGGCAGCAGCTGTGGCTGAGAGCCAACAGAGCTTACCCTACTTGTTTCTTTTTCATGGATTGCTTGCACATCTTTTTCTCTGATTCATTTGGCAGCCAATCAATGAGGGCTGGCAGTGCAACCTTCTTAGCAGAGGCTGGGGTTGCTCCACACCTGATTCAAGCAGCCAGGCATGGTTCTTCAAAAGCCTTTCAGTGGTACATTAAAAAGAAGCCCATTTTCATTCATGTACTTGCATTGTAATGCAGCACTAACAACATCTTATATTGACCCACAAAACACAAAACCAATCAAGAAACATTTACAATTGCCACTCTGTCCTTTCTGTGCCATTGTTTTCCCTATCCCATTTTTTGCAATGTTTATCATGGATGCAGACATATACACAAGCAGCAATCAGCTTCTTTCTGTACAGTTTTTTCCTATTTTCTTTCAGCATTTCTCTTTTTGTTTTGGACACCTGCAGATCACCAACAGACTTTTGCTTGAGCACCACAGACCTTCCTTCTTCTGAACATCTACAGACTACTGTCAGGGGACTCCCCATTCCTTTATTCTTTCACTCTTTATTCCTTCACTCTCCTTTCATTCACTTCCTTATTTCTTCTGTCATTCTCTCATTTTGCTGTTACTACTTTCTCAACACTATCTGTTAGTACTATTTTCAACCTTTGAGGTGCTCTGGTTTTTTAGCTATCACTCAGACAAGTGTGGGCCCTTCAGCACTGCTCCAGACTGCTTATATAAGCCGAAGTTTGCCTTTCTGACTTCTAAAGTCCAGAGTTTTCCTCTCTTGTTTGCACAGTTGTTTGGTTAGTCAATTTTCGAGTTTTTAAGATTTTGTTGTACTGTACAGTTGTTTCCCATGCTTCAGAAGCCCCAGAAGCATCCAACCTGGCATAGGGAATCCCTAGACTTGTTCTCTTTGGATCCCCCTCTGCCAGGTGAGTAGTGATTATGATATTGTCACTACATACTCTAATACACTTTGGATCTCCCTCTGCCAGCTGTGTGACTGAGCCACAGCCTCTAGAGGTTGCCCTTACAACTACCCACAGACTCTACCCTTCTCTGCACTTGTTGAAGTCTTTCCCTTACAGACACATGGAATTCTTGAGGCTTTCCCTCTGCTATCTTCTTGTCTCCCCAATTTATTTCCTCATGACAAACCCTTCTATGAGTACTGTGCAGATCCATGTCATCCTACATCTCCTCTCTTTTTACCAGGTCTTCTCACATTTACGGTATGCCTTGAGTGTACTAGTGTCTCCCATTCTTTATACATCTTCTATTTTCGCCCCCTTTCCTCAATCGGATTCCCTCAACAATATAGCATTTAGCCACATTGGTGGCAAAATAGCATATGCTGAGGTTAAGACAGGCTACACAGGCCCTCCCGAGCGGCCCCAGCAAATTATCGGTAAACCTGCTACTGGGTCAGTCATTGGTTAAGTCAAAACAAAGTGTTTTTTACACAACCAATTCAAAGAGCGACCGTCACGTGTGTGTGCAGCCGCTTTTTTCTGACCTAACACACTGACCTAACACATGGACCTTTAGGGCTTCGTCAGTTTTTTGTAGGACCCGCCTACCCAAAGGCATTATCACTGCAGAGGAAGGATCTGCTTTTTCAGACCTTTAATGAGCTTGTTCACAGCTTGCCAACCTCCGCTCTCCTAGATTGTAAAGGGATGCAGAAGAAAATGGCATGTGACCTTCCAGACTCCGACATACATGGCTACCTAATAATGTCGGAAGGGCGCCCTGCGGCCGCACAGCCCGCTACCGGCTTTCACGGTATCGTATCAAGAAGCAATAAAATTCGGCAAAATAAGAATTAATAAATCCTGGTAAAATACTACAGAATGCTCCAATCCGGCAACCCAAACAGACCAGGTAATGAATTCCAGACGTGGCGTCGCCCAACTCGATGTGCAGCCCGACTCCAAATCCCACATTCGACACATAATAGCTGATCCCAAAAGGGTTTCCATCCAGTGAGTGCCTCCGGTCTCGCAACGCGATCTTGACACGAATTTTCCAGTACTCGAACACGAATGATATCTCGACCTGTCCCGCATGCAATCGGTGTTGCACATTCAGTGGGGGGTTGTCCGTCGAGCCATTGCCACGTGAATTTTTTTTGCAAAACAAAGAGCGTTTCACGTGCAACTAGACACATCGTTTGATCTATTTTCGACAGGCGTATGTTTCCTTCGGTTCGTGCTAGTAGTTTCGTTATTTGGTTCTATCACATGTCAGAGAGAAAAGACGACAGTTAAGCAGGAACCTACCGGTAAATATCGATGGCAAATCAGATAGTAAAGAATTGGTAGGCACCTTCGCAAGTTGCATGCAGTTACTGTAGGCAGTAGCATAATTTCTATTCCTTTTTCGCGCATGAATCCTAATGCGTTATCTGCAAGACATTGCGCATCGTCCCACAATTCCACGGACCAGGGATATGCCATTAGAAGCCTCCTGACCAAGTTGGTGTGTAGTATTGTGCATTGAAATTCGTGTGACATCGACAGTAATGCGTTAAAGTTCTTTGCGTTAAGGGGTCGCATACTGTAGAATGGGCTGTTTGATAATGTTAGCATTCATTGTATATCTCTTGGGTGAAGACTTGCCCATCCAAACCGTAAATTGCACGGAGCAGACAGTCAACGTCCACCTTGTTACGATTGGTAATTTCGAATCTCGCCATTTGACCATTCATAGGGATTTTAAGTGACAAGCTTTCAAAGAATATAGATGCCTTTGTAAGCACAGAAAGATGGACACGGAAACTTTCACGACCTTCAACGATCAACAATAAATTTCCGTCCTCGAATGACACAGGCGACAGGGGCTGTGTATCGTCCGGTACAGCAATATTTATAATTTCGTCGGCCATCAGGATCAGTGAAGGAAAAGGGGACGGTGTGTGCGTTCACATAATGGTCACTTTTATAAGTATTGAATAGGAGATGTTTCTGCGAGGAAGTTTCATACTATAAACGCTCCTATTGTTTTATTTTTCACTTCGATCCGACGAAGACGAAAATAGAAAGAGACAATAAAGTTTTTAAAGTGCTTTTTACGATTCTCTTAACCAGCATTCGACATTGCAAACGATTTTATGTCCTAGGGAAGGAATCTGAGAGCGTCATAACCGACTGCAATAACGTGCTGTTTGCTATTGAATTCCTTTTGTTTTTATTTTCGAATGTCTCTCCCTGCTTCACCGTCCAGTGATCTACGTTGTTCCTGCTGCACCTTACCAACCACACCAAGTGGTCTCGCGCCAAAGTTCTAGAAGAGAAATTATACCGAGTTAGCGCTCCAATTCCCGCCTGTCCAGTCAAGACACTTTACAACAGAGCCCCTGACTGTTGTTGTCAGATCGACTCCATCTCTCGCAACGTTGTCTTAGGATAACTTTGTATAATTTGTTGGAACCGATCGCGAGGCCCTAATATGTGACATGGGTTTTAGCGTTGATACAAAAGTGTTAAGCACTTATACATTTACACAATCTACCGTGGGAATTCTAAAACTCAACATTGTCCAATTCCCGAAGTGAACTCCAAGTCTGCAATCCAAATAAATTCGGGAGTGATTCCCAGACACGTCTGCGGTTTGTGCGATGGTGTATACGACTCCAATTGCTACACTCCGAACATAGTAATTGATCCCAAAGGCATTTCCATTTGGTCAGTGCTTCAACATGACAGAGTCGATCCGTACACGCATTCCCAAGAACCTCAGAACGAATTGTATCTCGACCGGTTTGACAAGTAACGGGGGTCAGGCAGTCTTCTGGTCCAGAACTGTTAAACCACTGCCACGTCAGTCGTTTTTGCATCCCGAACAATGCATTTCTTCCAATTATGCATTCCATCTGATCTTCCAACGTCAATTTGACACATTCATTTGTTTCGTTCATAATGCCTTCTTTAATTTGTTTCTAATGACATTAGCAGACGTTTCATAAAAGTTAAAACACTTACTTCTGTGTACCGATGGCAGATGAGGTAGTACATAGCTGGTCGACACAAGTGTAAATTACATGTTGTTATTGCTTCGAGCATCAACATTTCAATTCCCATTTTTCGGTCGACACCTAATAGACTGTCTGCAATGTCCTGGTATTCATCCCAAAGCCGCAAAGAAGAAGGGAACATTCTCCGGATCCTTTTGACCACAGCTCGGAAAATCATTGTACAATGATATTTGTGGGACATGCGTAATAATGCGGTTACCATCTGAGGTGGAAGTGGTGCGTAATCGATGCAATGCCTGTTTTATCTTCATTAACATTGATTAGTGCAAAAGGAAGTATGATCATTTACCCCTCAATGTTATAGATCGCGCCTAGTAAGCATTGAATGTCTGCAATGCTGTCTTTTGACAAATCTAGTGTTGGTGTTTCATCTATCGAATCAGGTTGATGCAAAACCCGTGTGAAGTAGGTTGAGGCTTGAGCAAGAATCGAAACATGTAGACGATAAACAATGGTGTCAGAAGCCTTGACAAGTACATTCCCATCAGCGAACGAAAAGCGCTCGGCTATGGTGTCTGCGGTTGTTGCGGAAGGTACGGTTTCAGTCATAGTGTCTTCAGATGTGACAGGCGGTGAGGTCGTTTTCGACCTCCTTTTCAGATTTACGACTATCAAAGTTCCATGTCTCCTATTTCAACAGCAAAGATTATGAACCACCACGATGCAATGAATTTTGAATATCCCGCAAATGCATGTCGGTCCCACGATGGTGAGTTCAGAACGTTGACACAGTTTGACAGACTTATTTAACATTTGTATAGCAAAGACAATTTCCAGGCCTTCAATCTATTGTACTCTCAGTTCAGACATTCATGGTTTAATTTTTCAGCAGTTAAATCTTTACGACCTCGCAGTTTTGCTGAAAACTAGTTCAATATTGCGGCGAGAAGCACGGCAGCATCTGGCACGTATTATGGCCGTGATGTTTTGTTCCTTAGGATTCGACGTCTCACACGTTTTGAACGCTTTGGATGACGTCGGAGGGGTCGTATTTGGATCTGTCGTTCTATCACTACTCAATGGGTGTGACATTAAACCCCAGAGCCTCGATGTCATAGTCCCTGTCGGTTGTGCCGATCGATTCATCAAGAATGTCGCGGAATCCTATTCTCTGACCGTTAATTCCCAAATACGTACCTCCTTGCTGTCTTTACCTGGTGTCCGGAATGTCGTTGTTCTCTCAGGTACACGAACACCCCTTACCGTCTTGATAACTCGTTCAGAGGAGGTTTTAAGACCCTTATTCTCTTCACACTCCTCGGCCGCAATGAATTATCTTACGAAGAGGGAAATTTACTGTGCTTATCCAGACTTGACGTTTCGGTATCGAAATGTTCTCAATTCAATAGCGGTTCAATCGCCTACGTGGAACGCCATCGAATTCGCATCATGCCTTGTAAAATATGAGAGATGGGGCTATACCTGTTACGCAACACTTGTCAATTGGTCCGAATTCAATCATCACATATGCGGAGTCGACGTCAATTGTCCGAAAACTCCGCGATGGTTGAGAGATGGTAGTGGGTTTCGGTTCTTGTTGTGTTTGGGTTCGGAGATTGTCCTCAATTTCAACAATGGATATGGAGGGTTTATTGAGTGGCAGTTAAACGACACGCATGGTTGATATTATACAAACGGAGTTGGTTTTTCAACAAAATTGCAATTTTCGAAGTAATAGGAAACATTGGTGAACTGTAACACGTAATCATGTACGATTATCAGTAGCCATGGAAGTCCTGTAGAAGCAGTTGACTTATAAAGCCAAGGATATTATTGACTATTTTTTGATCAGAAAACGCACCATGCCATACTGAAGTTGTCAATAAGAAAGGATTATCGAACTTTTTGATACTGATTTCCTGATTAATAACTCAGACACAGGTGAAGATGAAGCCCTGAAGTCAACAACCGTAAAGGTGAATAAGTGTTAATAATGTAAGCGCTGACTGGAAATCAACTAGACACCCCAGGAAGCCCAGCGGACAATTTCTGCTCCAATAGGAGTGAGAAGAACATGTGTCGTAGTCTGCATAACGTAAGGATCGATGATGGTGACAAGCGAACTGGCCCCGGTAATCATAAAAACATCATGAGCAAAGTAAAGGAGATCTGTCTTTGTATCCCGAACAAAGTACTTGCTTGGAATAGCAGCTCTGATTTTTTTCAGAGATCTATCAAAACACACATACTACTAAATAAGCACCTTTGACAATGGAATACCATCGTTTCTGCCTCATCTCTAGCTGCGGATTCATTTTTAGAGGATTGATTCATCGTGCTTTCTTACATAAATATGTTTTCTCCCTTTGCGGACCGCCCTGAATACAAGAAGCGGCTGGCGACGCCATTCACGCCGGCGAAAGTAGTCTTGATCTTGCTCTTTTGTCTCTGTGAGTACTCATTGCATGCACAGGTTACTTTGCAAAAGGTGCACTCAGTTGTGCCAAAGCATCTTCATGAAAAGAGTACATCGAAAGCTTTATTCTATGTTATTTTTGTCGTTGCACGCGCTGTTATCCTATACCAGTTCGGTTGGCTTATTGACCCATGTGTTCTATCTCTCCGACACCATCAGCCTCCTTCCAGCCCCTGCATCCAGCTGTACAAAGAACGATGGGCGCGGCAGCTTGCCGGAGGTCCAGATGGAGAGGTATGTAACTCTAGCTTGCTTAGTACACTTCCCACGATGCTCAATGGAATGATCTGCCACATTGCATTGTAGCGTGCACATTGCCGTCAAGGAGACGGTCTCGCTCTCCCTGATCCGGGACGCGGGCGTGGAATCGATGGATCTCAAGGGGGACATGAACCTCCACATCTCAGATGCGGCTCTTGCGCATTTGCAAATCGCATTATCTTCGCCTTCGACGGATTTCGGTGGAAACAGCTTGCAATTCAAGCAACACCCTAATGTTGCCAAGTTGACACCGGGTCAGGAACGAGTCATTGCGTTCAAAGACCCCCCACGGCCCTTCACGGATGGCCAGAGCTTAGCTGTGCTCAAGTGGAGATACGCTGACATAGACGAGAGCAACGTCCCTCTGTCCAGTAAGCTTTATCATATAGTCTAACCAGTCACTTTTTATCTCCTTGCTGACCGGATGCATATAGTCAATTGCTAGCCCTCGCCTTCAAATGACGGCACTTGCGAGGTCAACATCGAGTACGAGCTTGAGAACGAGAACATCACGCTCTACGACGTCGTCATCTCCATACTTCTATCTTAAGTCCGTTAAATGCCCCTCCCTAATTCCAACCTTACCACCTCCCCCGTCAAAAACATTTATAGGGTACCCTCTCCCAGGCAAAACAACAGTCTACGACACCTCCAAGACGATCGACATCGAGAACGTACCCCTCAATGGCGGGTTCGTCCTCAAAACTCTCGTGCTCTCAATCGATCCGTATTTAAGAGGTCGTATGCGCGATCTGAATGTCAAGTCGTATTCGGTACGTTATGTGCCTAAGTGGCTTTTAGTGCCCTGATAGATACCGTGCTTAGCCGCCTTTCATCCTTGGTGAACCTTGAGTCATATTCCTATCTTCTTCGCCATCAAGATGTCACCTTCGGTATCTTTGTAGTTTGGCCAGCCATGGCGTTGGCGTTGTCGTTCGCTCCGAAAACGCCAA
>QFEW01000218.1:0-13192 GCA_003316525.1 Termitomyces eurrhizus
CTTTCAATCACAGTGTCGCGGACAAACAGGTCATCAAGGGTTCGATGGCTAGAGTTGTCACTACAACGACATCGTCGACTCATCTACAACAATTCATCGCATAATGATAAGTACCCGCCCTATATAGTATGATATTACCGCTATTTTCTGCTGCGCGCCGTGGATAATCTGTATTTGGATTTCATACTTGATATACTCACATTTCTCCGCAAATGTTTATTTACTTGTACCTGGCTTGCGTTTCGTTACCATTCAACGCGAACCTGAAAGTGTCATCATTGAAACTTGTATCGACAGGAGCTTGAAGCCACCCACCCTTTGATTACTGAAATGGAGCCCTATACGGTAACCTTTCACTAGCCCATTATTAGTCCGAGACAGATTGATCTCTATGGAGAATAATTTGGTCCAGAGAGCAAGTGTTATATAATACCAGGTTTGTCAATCTATATATTGATTATACAAGAGCTTCGGAAGCTCCAGAAGCGGATACGAACAATCATATTGGTACTAACTGAATCTAGTGTAGAAGGGCATTGAAAATGCAAACCGATACGTCTATGTGATGGATGGATGAAAATGGCTGTATACAATCTAAATGCTGCCTTCTGCCATCTTGGCCTTGTAGTACCTGACCATTTCTTCGAGTCCCATGCGAACGGTCCACCTTGGCTGCCATTCAAGAGACTCCTTGGCACGCGTGGTATCAGGTCGCCTCTTCTGTGGGTCGTCAGTTGGCATTTCTTTGTATACAATATTGACACGGCGAGTGCGGTTGTCCCCGTCCTGATCCTGGACTTTTTCCACAATATCCCGCACGAGCTCCGCAAATTCCCCGATTGTAAATTCGTCGCCGTTGCCAATGTTTACAGGGCGTGTTTCGTTCGAATTCATCAATGCGATTAGGCCATCGATCAGATCGTGAACATATTGGAAGGAGCGTGTCTGCGTCCCATCACCATAAACTGTCATGTCTTCACCTTTGAGTGCTTGCACAATAAAATTAGAAACAACGCGTCCGTCATAGGGGTTCACTTTGTAAAGGGGGGGTGAGTTATGAGGCACAGTAGTTATCCGTACAGGAGATACTTACTCCGAGGGCCGTAGGTATTGAAGATACGGGCGACACGTACGTCAACGCCGTCCTGCCTTTGAAACCCGTACGTTAGTGTCTCAGCGACACGCTTTCCTTCATCATAACACGCTCTCGGCCCAATAGGGTTGACATGTCCCCAACTTGATACACCATCAAGAGACGTTAGTGGATAGATGGTAGGAACACGCACTAATCCTCGGTTTGAGGATGGACTTCAGGATCGCCATAGACCTCTGGAATGTTCCGTCTATCGGTGTATATATCCAAATGGGGAAGGAGATCATTGCTTACCAGATGTACTGCTAATTAAGAAACGCGCTTTTGTGCGTTTCGCAAGACCTAGCATGTTCAGAGTTCCCATGAAAGATGTCTTTATGGTCTTGACAGCGTTGAACTGGTAATGCGGTGGCGAGGCGGGACAAGCAAGGTGGTAGATTTCTAACGACCGTTAAGAAAACAGCGAGGGCTTGATTGATTGAGGCACGCACGATCGCATTCAATCATGAAAGGCTCGACGACATCATGACGAACCATTTCAAAATTGGGATGTCCGATCCAATGGCTAACGGTCGTTTTTGAACCAGTGAAGAAATTGTCGAGGACGGTTACTTCATGTCCAAGAAGCATCAAACGGTCGACGAGATGAGATCCGACAAAGCCGGCGCCACCAGTGACCAATATACGTTTTCGTTGGCTTGGTGGCAGGAGTTTGACAGGCGGGAATCGCGACAATGTCGTATAGGAGATTGACTGGGTGTCGGGGTGGAAAATTGACTTTGACTGGTACGCGGCATGTCCTTGGAGGAACTTGGCATGCTGGGTTTCAGCAGCTCCTGAATCGAGATCGTTAACGTCGTCGAGGTTGTTAGTAGTGAGAACATAGTGAGAGCGAAGATAGAGAGAACGAAGAACGTCGAGAGGGACCTCGCTGTCGAAGCCAAACCGATTGAAGCCCACGGTGGTTATTTCTTGACCGTTCTTATCGAGAGTGGTGATCTGGTTGAGAGGAACATGAGCAGAAGAACAATGAGGGAGTAAGGCCGCGCTGGCGGTAGAACTGACGGGAGAATGGGACATGGTTGTGGTAAGAGAGAAGGAGGAAACGAAACGAATCCAAGCTTATGACCCAGCGCTCACTCATTTATTTATAGTCCACAGCCGAGCTGCGAAGTAATAACTGCCGATTTCCGGTTTCCGATCTACTTCCGGATTTTTTCTGCTCGATCAACCTCCACTCATGCCTCGAGCATCAAAGTCCTCCAGGGCTAGACACGACCCTCTCCTCACCCAACTCAACGAGGACGAGACTCATGCAAGGTATGGTCGTATCTCACAGCCAGGAAAGCGCAAAAAGCAGAAAAATGGTTCAGGCAACGTCGAGGACTCGGAGGCGAGTGATCCAAGCAAGCATCATGTCGTGTCAGTCTCGCAATTAATCGCGTCCGATAGGTCATTCTGGACCCGAAAACATCCAAACGGATCTTTGAACTAGCCCGCGCCCAGCAGGATGAACTGGAGATGCCTGAAGACGAGCCGGTCGTCGCGTCCACCTCGAGATTGCAAGTTCATGCAATGCGGGGTGAAGACGACGAAGACGAAGACGATGAAGACGATGAAGACCTGTCTGATATGGACGACGACGTAGAGGAAACACTCGTGGGTGTTATTTCATGGCATGTACGATTTGGCATTCATGCTAGGTCTAGGAAATAGATGCGGGTGATTTGGACGCCTTGGATGCACTTCTTCCTCCGAATTCTGGAGAAAGGCGAACGCTCGCAGACATAATTTTCTCAAAAATTGAAGAAGGTGAAACCGGTGGCGCTGCGGTAATACAAAAGGTACAACAAGGTGATTATCTTCGTCCATCTGTCCTTGGAAACTTCATTGATTTCCATTCAGACCACGAAAAGCCAGATCCAGCACTTGGCCTCGATCCAAAAGTAGTGGAAACCTACAAAAAGTCGGTGTATCCTCGTTCTATGTACCTTGACAAAACTACTGACCGGTATTAGACTAGGCATGTTCCTTCACAAATACACCTCTGGTCCCCTCCCGAAGCTTTTCAAAGTTATACCCACACTTCCTGCTTGGGCGCGCATGCTTGCTCTCACAAGCCCTGAAAACTGGTCTCCTCACGCCTGTCGTGCAGCCACTAGGATATTCATATCTACCATGAAGCCTCAGCAAGCGCAGTTGTTCTTGAGTGTCGTTCTTCTCGATGCCATTCGTGAAGATATTCGCAGTAACAAAAAGCTTAACGTTCATTACTACGAATGCTTGAAACGAGCTCTGTATAAGCCAGGCGCATTCTTCAAGGGCATAATATTCCCGATGCTAGATGTGAGCATCCGTTATGTCGCCTGGAAACTGTAAAGTCTGATAGATCGTTTTGCAGCAATCATGCTCCCTAAAGGAAGCTGCCATCGTGGCTTCTGTCCTTGCTAAAACTAAAGTTCCCGTCCTTCACGCCTCTGCTGCACTTCTCCGCATCGCTGAAATGGATTACTCGGGTACGGGAGTTTGTTTCACTTACTTCTTTCGTTACCTGAACTATTTGGACAGGCCCCAATTCCCTCTTTATCCGAGTTTTGATTGACAAAAAGTTCGAACTGCCGTACAAAGTCGTTGATGCCCTTGTGTTCCACTTCATACGTCTCTCGAACAGCTACAAGGCCAAAACACGTGGTGAAGCTGAAAAGCTACCCGTGCTGTGGCATCAAAGCCTTCTTGTCTTTGCACAAAGGTCAGCTCCATCATGCCTTGTCGTACATGCTCTTCTGACGGTGCTGTTGTCAGATATGCGTCAGATTTGACACCAGACCAAAAAGACGCATTGCTGGACGTTATACGCGCTACCTCTCACCCGCAGATAAGTCCTGAGATTAGAAGAGAACTCGTTAATTCAGTCGTGAGGGGTGTGCCACATAATGCTGTAGATCAGGATGTAGAGATGTCGTGATTTCATCCCAATTTATCGGATTCTGGTGTCAAGTTCTTGGTTGATCAATTCTTATCGTAAGTCCTTATCGAGGAGGGGGAAGAAGTACCAGGTAAGTTGTATGTGTCTTGTCTGAATAAGTTTACTAGCTCGATTCCTCACCCCAGGCCAGACGCGGTCGATGTGGGCCAGACTATGCAATATAATCGGGTCTCGACTTTTTCAGTTAGTTAGTCAAGTTAACTATGTCACACCCGACGAGAACAACGTGGACGGCGGAGCGCCTGATTTCTCCTGACGCTACTTCATACGTAGAGTTGAGATACAGCTCTAGGAATTACTGGAAGTGGTTCTTCCCCTGAGTATACAAATACTAAAAGGTGGGTTAATAAAGCAGTGCTCGGGGGCACGAAAGAAGTCAGTAAATTAGCTTCTGGGGCGTTGATCGTACCATGGTGAGTAGTAAGTTATTCTACTAGAGTTCAAGAGGTCCGCATTTTATTAGACACGGAACCTGTAAGGCATGGGTAAGCCTTAAGTAAACTAATCAGACCCCAAGCGTATCGGAAAAGGCGGTGCGACTTTGCTCCTTCTGCTGATAAGGGTATACAGATTACTAGTTAATCCTGAAGGCCCCAATCATTTCCGAACATTATGTTGCTTTCCCCGTTTGCCTCATCTACTAGCATGGCTGCACTTTCAGTTCCAGCCACGGGTAGGCGGAGTCTCTTGCTTCCATCTGGTGTGGGATATGGGAGGTGAGTGGGTAGAATGCCAGCCTGGCGAAGCGCCGTTGCCTGGTCCCACCAAATGTGCTCTGATAGTTTTTACATAAGAGTGGATATATTGGAAAATTAGTTGGAAAATTAGGTGAGTAGCTTACCGTGATACAATCGGTCTCCGCGAATGTTGACCACAGCCATCATTGGAATCGTTAGTTTCTTCCCGCTGGGAGGGACGCCTGGGAGTAGCCAATCCACGGTCCTGTCGTGTGTGAAGTTACAGATGAATTCATCTGGGAAGAAAAGCCGTGAGAAGACACACCATTTTTAAGGTGCTCACATACCAACGACCCGGTCTGGGCCAACTGTTCGCGAAACTGCTTGCATTTTGACGTCTTGCGGGTTACTACAAAACGAGTCGTCAATGCAGTTCTGATAAATGTAAGGATGACTGACGAAAAAATGAAGTGATCGCGATAAAAAACTGTAAGATTTTCGCGACCGACGCCACCTGTCATCTACCATGATATAAGACCTATTTGCAAAAATTGGAACTGTGGAGGAGAAGACTTACAGTCGGAACATGATTGACGTATGGTTCGGCCTAACGACTATGTTTCAGTGCGTTGTTTTGTCAGGATGAAGAGTAGACAGACCACCATGGTCCCCATTGTCTTTGCAACACTCCTGTCCTCAAACTCGAAGTAAGTGTGCTCCTCCCAGATAGCTTCAAGATCAAATATCGGCCCGCCTAGCCACTTCCTTAAAAAGACAAGAGATCGGCTATGAGCAAGGGCCGCGCTGCCTGGATCATACTTGGAGACCTGTGGAAGAACAAAGTGTGGCGAAGAACCTGTATAAGTGTGAAAGGTGATATTGGAGGAAGATGCTTTGGGGGTTTCGCTTCCATGTACCAGATGTATCAGAGTAGGAATAGACAGAATCTCGCTCAGTGGACTTCCAAAAACGACGAGAGCCACGATTCGGTGATCTTCAGCTATGACTGGAACGATAGAATTGACGAACTTTGGATCATATACTAAAAATCAAACTAAAAAAAGTATTTTATAGGCTCAATAGTGCTGTGTACCTATGACGGCAAACTTAGCCTGAGTGTCAAGTTCATTCAAGCCCAGCAAGGCATCAATGCTCCTCTTGAGCGAATTCTCGAAAGACCAATCTGAAGAACTTGGAGTGATCGCTGAGACTGCGAATCCCTCTTCGGCCCATTTCTGGACGGGCTCCGGATCAAGAGGTTTCGGACCCTCTTTTCGAATTTCGAGGTCCCTCGGATGAGGCAAGACAAGGATAAGACCTGGGCCTGTTCCCCGACGTGTCAAAGGGGGTTGCACCACTTCGGTTTCGCTGATAATAAGCAGAGGCGCCGAAGGCAGGGGCACTGGTTGTTCGCTTGGAGCGTTGGGATCGTAGGAAACGGCAAAAGGCATGGTTGAATGTTCCTGTTCAACGGGTTGATAACCTCGGAATAGTTTGTCCTGATGAGACTATCATGAGAGCAAATACGTAAATATCAGAGCTGAAGAGCCGGTCACGCGGCTCGCTGCGTGGGCATGACCGCGTGTAATGTTTTTCCCGAAACACGTCAAACCAGTTGGAGGATCTTGACGAAATCATGAACAACAAACATCGATTGAGCCAGTCGATGTGATACCATTTGAATAATATGCTGCCATGACTGGGTTAGAAAGCCCTTGCAATCTAGCAACTCTTGTTGAGTGGTCTCCAACTGCACTTGGATTTCAGTGTACCCATTTGTGAAGATGGGATCTGGCTTTCATGCCATCTTTTAATGTCAGACCATTCAAGGGCTTGATGAGCAGAGCTGCAGGTTTTCTCATAGAAATGTGCTGCACAGCTCTTTTCAACAGCCAGGAAATAACAAAGTATGGTAGAGTCCTGGTTTTTATAGCAATGGCTGTTACAAAAGTAGTTGGAGGTAGAAGTGATAGACTAAAATAAAAAACAATTTACTAACATCTGAGGTGGGCAGTATGTAAGAAACAAAATATAAGTACAGTGATAAGCAAAGTGATGGCATTGTCAGGCATGTGCAGAGGTACAAAGGATTATGACAACAAGGTCAGTGAGAAAAACAATAAAATATGTATGAAAAAGGCAAAAGGAAACATATGACAAATGAGTATATTGGAATTGAGACCTGGCTTGTTAAGGTAGATGTTGAATGTTACTCCAACAAGAAGAGGTCAATGCTCCTCCCCTGCCTGATGCTTGAGCTGCTTGGCTACTTGATGTGCTTTGATGAGGTTCTGTTCTGTCTTCTATTATATCTTAAGAGTCCTATCTGGCACTGCCTCTTCAGGCTCTTGATGTTATCAAAAAGTTCTGAGATGATAAGAACTACTACTTGGTCCTGCAAGTCTGCATTTACAGGTATTGAATAACTTTTATCTTTTAGACACTAGAAGTGTTAGAAACCAGATCCTAAGAACAACTAAGAACAACTGTAAGTTAATCCCTCAGTCCGGTATAATCGACTATATTCGAACTGTACCTAAGAACAACTGTAAGTTAATCTACGGTACAGTTAGTATTGCGTGGGTAATTGAAAGAATCGTAGCTACTCACCCCTCAGTCCGGTATAATTGACTGAGGGGTCATCTAGTGTAGTATTGTATATATATGTATATGAGACAATGAAGGAAAAACGATACAAAGCAACAGTAGTGGTGGCCAGTGGCCCTTTGTGATGGGTCGGCGACCCTGTGTGATGAGCGGCTGTGTGACAATGTGAAAAGGTAAAATACTAACACTCCTCCTCACCCAGACGCTCCTCCTCGCGTGGTATCATGGTGTTCTTCAATGAAGACCAAGCCTAGGGCGGAGGTAGGTGAATGCCGGAGTCGAGAGAGCTTTTGTGAAGATGTCTGCTGTGTTCTCTTTTGACGGGACACGAAGTAGGGTGAGTTCGTCAGACTGGACTCGTTCTCTAAGAAAATGATACTTGATATCGACGTGCTTCACTCGAGCATGAAGAAGGGGGTCCTCGGACAAGGCAATAGCGGAATCGTTGTCGCAAAAAATTTGAGTGGGTTGATTTGTAAGATCGAGGCCAATGCCCTTTAGTAGTGCACGAAGCCAGATACCCTCTTGAGCACTTTCGAAAGCGGCCATATATTCCGCTTCGCAGGACGAGGCAGCCACCGTATGCTGCTTTCTAACTGCCCAAGATACTGCCCCTGACCCAAGGTTCCAAACGTACCCTCCGACACTGCGGCGAGTATCAGGGCAGCTTGCCTAGTCAGAATCGGGGAAGCCGGTGAGTCTTATATCGGAGTCTACTCCTCCGAGATGAAGCTGGAGATTTTGTGTGCCTTTGAGGTAGCGGACCAGTTGTATCGTGGCGTTCCAGTGTGAAGTAGCATAGGAATCTAAGTATTGCGTGAGTTGTTGTACAGCGAATGCAATATCTGGTCGAGTGGATATGGCAACGTATAATAAGCATCCGACGAGCTGTCAATAGGGGGTCCTTTCCATGGTGTGTCGTTCTTCTGAGGACAAGGAGTTTCGATCGATGCGATGCAATTTTGCGTTGGGATCCATTGGCAGGGACAGAGGTGTAGCGTTCTTCTGACCGAACTGAACAATGATCTTGTTGATGAGTGCTGTTTGAGATAGCTTGACGCATCTGTTGGGAGAATCCCAGTCAACGGCTATACCCACCACAAAACGGGGGACTCCTAGATCTGAGATCATCCACACTTGTCGCATTTGAGCTTTGAAACGTTCGTTTTCTTCCTTGCTGCTCACGACGGATAGGAAATCGTCGACGTGAAGTGCTGCAATGATCATGCCGTGATCAGTGACTTGAAAGAAGATACAAGACTCGCATTCCAAGCATTCAAACCCCCAAGACACCATATTGTCATTTACTGCCTGATTCCAAATCCTCCCAGCCTGTTTCATGCCATATAGTCCCCTCACCAGCATCCAGACCCAACCTTCCTTACCCTCTTCCTCAAAACCTTCGGGTTGCTTCATGTATTGTGTCTCGTCTTCAGGGAGAACACCATATAAGAAAGCTGTCTTTACGTCAATTTGAGCCGCATCCCAGCCTTTTGCAGCTGCCAAGTGGAGTAGAATACGCCATGATTCCATGCGAGCTGTGGGTGACGTGGTTTTAGTATAATCTCGTCCATATACTTGTTCATGACCCCGAAAGACTAATCTGACTTTGAACCTGACTGCATTTCCGTGCTGATCACATTTGATTTTGAATACAGGACGACCTGTCCTCACCTTCTGGCCAATCGGCACCTCCGAACGAGGAATGAGTCGATACACACCCATTTCCTTTAAGGAATTAAGTTCATCATAATATGCCGCCTCCCAGTGGGCAGCGTCAGCTGACTGCTTTGCTTCAGCCCATGTTCGCAGCTCATCTTCAATATCCGGCGCTGGGGGGTACTCCTTGAACTCATGGGTAGCAGTTAGTAGATACTCGATGTCCTGCAGTGATGCAATGTTCGCAAGGTCCAGACCACCGAGATCTTGATCAGGTACTGGGTCTCTGGTACCGTGATCGGTTATCTCCAGTTGCTGGTTTGTGGTCCTTGCTGCCTCTCGCAGAGCTCGTACTCATTTACCTGCTGCTATAGAATCCTGTACCGCTATCTGCGTGCGTGATTGCAGCGCGTTATCAGGGTCAGCTCTTGTGGTTGGAATTGGCACACGTTGAGATCGGTGGAGTGGAGGAATTGGCGGCACATTCAGATTGATTAAGTCCAGTTGAGGTAGAGGGATAGGCAGCGACGCTCCTCCTGAAATGATGGAGGCATCGTTGTCAAGGCTAACCAAGTCATGTTGATGGTTATCAGGCAGTTCGACATCAGTGGAGCTCGAAGGTAAGTCATGTGTTTGAAGTGGCTGTTCATGACTCTCACAAAACTTTACATGATATGTCTCGTAAATTCTCCTAGTTGACCTATCGTAGCACCTGTAGGCTTTAGACCCTTTAGCATACCTGATCAATACACATTCGATTGACCTCGCATAAATTTTGGGGTTGTGTTCCAAGAGTATTAGGACGAAGGCTTTGCAGCCTATTTCCTTCATGTAGGAATACTTCAGGCGTTGACCTGTCCATGCTTCATGTGGAGTCATATTCTTGAGAGATTTGGTAAGCGTTCGTTTATGGATGTGAGATGCAGTCATATAAAATTCATCCCACAAATTAGGTGGGCAGCCCGCAGCTATACACATGGCACGTGCTTTCCCCATAAGCGTACGATGCATGCGCTCAACGCGCCCTATGTGTGCTGATGTGTATGCCGCTCCGTGCTGTTGTTCAGACTCTCGTGCCATGAGCCAAGCTTGCATGTCTTTCCCATCGAGTTCCCCATCATGTCCAGTCTGATATATGCCGAGTTTTTCCTGTACTTTGTTCTCTCGTGCAAGCTGCCATGCCTTCAGGTGAGTAAACGCTTCAGCCTTGTTACGCAATAGTATGGACCAATGTTCACTCGTGTAGTCATCGACAATGTTCATTATGTACTTGTGACCCCCTCGTGACACTATAGCTTGAGGGCCTGCCAAATCAACCCATACTATCTCTAATTTTCGCGTAGCTTTCCGTCCCTCCTCCCACACCTTCGGAACTGCATTTCTCGTCTGCTTTCCGAGAATACAAGAGTCACATTTAGGCGGTTTGGATAGAAAGACAGCGGGCATACCTGGGATTAATCCAGTCTTTGCCATGTCTAGGACGGTTTGGTAGTTGGCATGTCCAAGACGACGATGCCAAGTTTCCAGGTTACTTGTGTGCTGAAGCGAAAATGCGCGATGTTTAGAGGATACCGAGACGAGATTAAGGGTGTATAGGCGCTGATTGGAGGCAAGTGTTCCACGAGCAATGAGTGAGCGTGTTGATCAATCGATGATCTTGACTGACGAGTTGTCAAATATAGTGTCTAAGCCTGAACAAGTAGCAAGGAAACTGACTGAGATAAGACGGACAGTTGCATTTGGGATATACAGGACGTCTCGTAAGACGATATCGGCACCTTTAGCAACATGAAGTTGTATGTCACCAATTCCGATTGCCGTGACTGTGGAGCCACCAAGCCTTTTTACGTTGCGAGGATGAATAGGTCTCAGGGTCAAAAAATCTTCGCGGCAGGGAGAAATATGGACAGTTGCGCCCGAATCGATAAGAAAAGGGGTAGCATGTAGAGATGTGACCAAAGTGCGACCTGTCTGATTTATTGGTGCAACGTCGGCAGCGAGAATGTTGTCTGTGACTTGTACTGCGTGATCAGTCCAGTTTACTGTGACGCATGCCTCGTCCATAGCAGTGAAACCAATGTGCTCCCAGTATTCCGTGCTGTGACTGGCATTAGACTCCAAGGTAGGCACAGTTAATTCTGCAACAGCGGCTGTCTCGGCGGGAATTGGGAGCTGGCCCAGTTGTGAGGGGTCTACATACCACAGTTTACCGTCCATCCCAGTGACGGCAACAAAAGACTTCGGGGAAGGTGTAGCAGCCACAGCTTTGGGCGATGATTTTGCAGGTGTGTGTGATCGTCCCCTAGATGCCCTCTGCGCTTCCTGAGCTTCGGTAACGGTTCTTCCAGCCATCCCTCCACCCTTTTGTACACAGAACGCCTTCGTATGCCCTTTGCAAGGTCTTTTTAGCACGAAACAGTTTTCACAGCAGGTTGCCCCAGAGCCATGGTTATGTCCTGGCAAGTCTGTCAATCTAATGCCCCCTTTCGCGCTAAATGCCGTCGCATGGCTGGATTTTGCCTTGGCGTTAAGAATATTCTGAGCGTTCTCCATAAGTATGCGGATGTCTGTTGGGGTGCACGGTGTACTCTTGGTGCTCCTGCTGAGAAGAGTGGAAACGGAGTTCTGCAAGGACTCAAATGATGGATTGTTGATGATGCCAACTGTGGTTGGGTGCGCTGGACGTATACGCAGTACAACGCCGTCTCCAGCGCCTGGCGTACGGGTTTGTGAGGAGTCCCGGCAGGGTCCCAGTGTGCTTGAGCAGAGGTGATGGGGCGATGCGCTAGACGATAGCGCCTCGGGTGCTACCTAGCAAGTGGTAAGCATCGTAGTTTAGGAGAAGTTATAGAGAAATAAACAAATAGCGCAGCGTAGCGTGCCCGTAGGTGGCACCGTAAACGACGAAGGCGAGATAGACGAAGCTAGCGCTGAACTTGGTGACAAAGTCAGGCAACGCTAGCGCAATTTGAACGCTAAGTGTAACTGGGTGCTCAAGAGGTTACGATTCATTGTTATATACATGGCAAGTAGCTAGTTTTTATACTATGCGCTACATTATTTCCAAAATAAGTCCATTGACGGCGCTACCAATTAGCGCCTCTCTTTGTGACTGTAGCTAACGGCCACCTGTCAACGGCGACCTGCAGCACATAGGTGACGGCGACCAACGGCGACTCGAAAACTACTTAGAAGTGGTACGAGTTTGCTCACTTTTTGATGTAATTTAATTGGCCATGCCATCCCGGGGTATGGTCGGGGAATCCTCGACAGACGCCGTGAGCGCTAATTCCGGCGCTAAACATTGTACCATCTTTTGATAGATTTAAATGTTGGGTCTGCGTGTATCCTATCTCGTCGTCATTGATTCTTTTAGACTTCTGATTGAGGTGCCTCGGTGATTGACAGCACCAATTGCTAACTCCTTTCAGTGCTGATCGGGGTTTGGTCAGAGTCACCTTCCGCCGTTGTGCTAGCGCTATGAGTTCTGAGTCTTCTTGGTCTTCAAAGTAACTGAGTGGAGGGCGCTGAGAGGCTGATACTGGTGATTGAGATGAATGGATAAGTCTTGCCATAGAGCGCCCGCGCTAGGGCTGCTCTGTACCCAATGCTGGTCGCTAGAGTCTCTAGTGTGTCAAGTGTTGGTCGGCCTATAATGTCCCTTGATGCGCTCAGTCCGAGTAGAAGCCTATCATTGTTAAGGCTGTTTAGCAGGGCGATGCAGGTGAAAAGGTCCCTGTCGACTGTCCCAATATCGAAAGCACGTTTGACTATGTCGGTAATACAACCAGCCGTAATGGGCAAGGGCTCCGTGGTGGAGCAGTAGGTTGAAAGTGCCTCCTGAAGGAGGGCAACCTGTTTGATAGGACCCTCACATTGTGCCCGTGCCTTCAGATCAGTAAAGCAATGGGCCGCCCCCATATCAGTGACAAGATCGCGGTGCTCTGCGTCATCCAACGTGGACTTAATGAATGTAATCGCGAGGCGATTGTTTAGTCCCCAGTTCGTGTGTGCGTTGATGATGCCCAAAGTTTGGTCAGTAACAAATGTAACCAAAGTGTTACTGTACCAACTGCTTGCATTGGGCACGCTATAAGTGATGTGAGGAGTCCCAGGCAGGTCCCAGAGAACGCGCCTGTGAAAATGAGGAAAAGTCGGTAAGAGGGTCGG
>QFEW01000219.1:0-24760 GCA_003316525.1 Termitomyces eurrhizus
AAATCCAGTCATTTGTTATCCGGAAATTTGGACCTCAACTGAACATTCAATCTGCCCGTCAGTTGCTTACGATCTTGAACGTTCCGCATGATCTACAAAAAAGGAAATCTATTGTGCATATCCAGACTTAACGTTCGGTTATAGAAACGTATTTAATTCGACGGCCGTTCAATCGCTTGGATGGAACGCAACGGGATTCGATTCATCGCTTGCGAAATATGAAGCGTGGGGTTATACTGGTTACACGACACTTGCAAATTGGCCCGAATTTAATGACCATGTCTGTGGTATCGAAAGAAATTGTCCAAGAACGCGACGGTGGTTCAGAGATGGCAATGGGTTCAGATTCTTACTGTCCCTCGAATCAGACACAATTCCCGATTCTAACAATAGGAGAGGAGGGTTCCTTGACTGGCAATTGGATAGCGTCAACAGTTGAAAGGGAAAGAAATGTGATTATTATCCAAAACGAGATAAAACGTTGTTCTATATACAAAGGGAAAATGAAGATATGGCTCGTGAAAATAGAAATATTCTTTCTCTATGAAGTAGCGGGCTGTGCGGCCGCAGGGCGCCCTTCTAACATTATAGGTAAAACAGTAAACAAGAACGAAGTTACATAAGAGAAGTGAACACGTGCACTATGGATCCGGACCTATTCCCGACAACTCTGGCAGCTGAAGCGTACATGAGAAGCCTATTTAAAACCTTACTAGAACAGCTCAACCGCTATTCGGTGCATTTTGCTATCTTCATATCATTATTCCATTTATCAAGCATTTGACAGGGAGAGCAGTGGAGTAGGTGTTGTTGATACGTCCTTGTCGGAACTGATTGGATCGACCGCCGCGTTGTCGCCGCCATGCCAGTGATGCATTCTGATAAGAGGTCACCTTATAAATGACGACTTGAAATAGGAATCGTCATTCGTACTCTCCAATTGTTAGGACGGCTACTCAACTACCACCATTGATCGTGTCGCGCAACATTCGAAGAGCTTTATTGGTTATAGACCCCCAATGTATGTCTGCGTAGTTTTGCTACTCTCTTCTACTTATCACTTATTATTATAGACGGACATCATCGTGTCTCCTTAACTTCATCATGGGCTTCAAATATTTACGATGCACTTGATGTTTTGTCCGGCAACTCGGCGTTCGGCTTCGTGTCGTTCTTTTTTCACATTCTTCGTCCAATTTTCAATTTGACAGCTAAGACTTGTGCAATTGGCGGGTGTACAACTCCTACATGAAGTTCCAAAATCATGGCTAGTGGTACTGAGGACTTTGCTTCGCCGGTAATGGGGAAGCTGTAAACTGGGGCACACTATATTTAGTAGATGCTGTGAGACAGGCTTACCAAAGGCTGTGTAAAGATCCTTTGACCCCTTTCACTGTTGCATGAAACTTGATCATACAGTATCATGATGATCTTTCATATGTCAATTGGGTGATCTGATAATCATGAGCACCTGTTCTTTGTATTGCAAACGTTTGGCGGCTACATAAAATGCAAGGTCAGCTTTGAATAAATGCGCAGATACCTGCACTTCCTTACCTTCAATTATCTCTCTATTTTCAATCATGACGTCTAACTTCAAGCCACCCATTGCGTTAGACAACAAATTAGGAGCAGCCTTCATTGGTTACCTCGTTGCCGCGATGTAAGTGAACTTGCTCATTTCAAATCATCTCGCTCTCTAAATGGATAGGAAAATATTCTAGCTTCTATGGCATTACTTGTGTCCAGACCTACATGTACTCCAGACAAAATAACAAAGACAGAGCTTGGTTTAAAGGAGTGGTAAGGTGTCACAGTAAATATTGTTCCACCCATTGATTGGATTGACCCAGATCTACTTTCTCTGGTGTGAAACGCCACAACGACCCCAGCACGATACTCATCAATCCGTTTGCAGGATCCTGGATACTCTTCACCTCGCGTTCACAAGTCATGCATTATATTATTATATGGTATCCAACTTCGGAAATCTTGCGGCCCTTATGTGGCCCTCATGGTATACTTTGTAACCTAGTTCCCAACAAATGCCTCTGATGTGAGGAACATTGTAGGAGTACCCTGGTGCGCTCGCTCATTTACGTGTTTCGTTGTCCCTAATATAGGTACCCCTTTCTTTTGCGGACAGGCTCTAATATATGCTACGGTATCCGGTTTAAAGATACACTTATTTGTCTTAAAGCCTGACATGGAACCTGCAGTGTACAAATGACCTGATCATTAGATGGTGCGCCCTATTTTACAAACAATCCTTGTTGTAATCAGCTCATTTAGTTGACGATTATCAGTATCTTCGGACGCCGTGTCTGGTTCAGTACGGCCAACTCTGAAAGCTTAGCTGAAGTGCTAAAGATGTACAGTGACTGGCAAGAATTACCTCGTTGCCATTTTACTTGTAAGATAACCTACTCTTTCAGAGTTGACGACTTGACCAATGGTAATCGTAGGGTATAATGTCATTACTGACATTCGGTATAATCCCGTTCTCCTTGCATACGTTCAAGTCTTAACGCAACTATGAATTCGTAGGTTCCGGTTTTGGTGAGTTAGAGCAACGTTGTTTCTCTTATAAACTAAATGTATCCTAGCATTTACCTCTCTCGCGTTTGTGTGAAATACTCGGCAAAAAGAAATTCAATCTGATTCTTGTACATTCAGATTCCACGAACCCTTATTTGGCTTCCAGCAAATTTCTGTTGAGTTAGACAATGATGTCCTGTGCTCCGGTATGCTAATCGACTTTAGTACCTCCTATACTTGTCACTGGGAAGCGGTGTAGTGGCGGACCTTCTCATTGCTGGTTTCCTCTGCATAAATCTATGGAGACAGCGCACGAGCTTTAACAAGTAAGTCGGGCAACCCATGACGTTGTATTCCACAAGCTCATTCAACATCAAGGACCAATTCTCTTGTCAGGATTCTTATGCTGTACACTATCAACACAAGCAAGTGGTTTGATCCGTCATTCATATCCAGCACTAACTTGTCCAAAATAGCTCTTCTGACGACGTGAGTGTTTTTGCTGACCTCATTCAGATGTCTCCACCTCGATGAGATAGTATTTGTTCTATAACGTGTTTCATCACATACACTATCTGGCCAAATGACTTGACGTTTCTTGGGATTTACTTCTCTCTGAGTAAATGTAAGTCTCTTTTTTTTATTTCTTTCTCGGTTAATTATCATATGTTTCAAGTGTATCTCAACAGCTTATTGGCAACGTTGAACAGCAGGGAGATCCTTTCCGACAAGCTTGGCGGAGTCAAGTCTTTCTCTAGTCCACCCCTCATTACTGCTGGGTCAGGGAATACACTAGATAACATGCATCAGCCGGTAATTTCCAAGTTCCTCGTCCACCACTTTCGCTTATTCGCCTTCCCCTCTAGTCCATCCTCGTGAACATTAACCAAGGAGTGACAAGGGACAATTATGGGATGGAGAACTACATGAAACAGAAAGTGACCTCATCCGATCTTTAAGGTGCCTCATGTCATCATAGTTTCCGCCAGTGTACAATTAATGTATGGACTCATGTCTCGGACAATTTGATTTTTTGATGATCCACAAATAATCATCAGTTGCGCTTTAGAAAACCATTGGATCCCTCGATGTTGCAGCAAGTAACATGCAGCTGGGTCAGACTGAGACTTCTTGTGTAAGCGATATTGAGCGCCATGGGTCGATGGAAAACGTCTTAGTTGAGACTAATTTCAAAGTCTACTTTAGTAGACCAGGGGTTTATTACCTGCTTTGGCGCAAAATTTGTGCCCCTCACATGACCCTTTGGCTATTGCTGGAATCTGTTTCCTTAGATGAACATGGGTATATCTTACATATCCTGCAATTACATTATTATATTATTCTAATGATATTTTTTTCTCTTTTCATATTAGACTCATGTAGCAACATTCTGAGATCTAGAATAGATTGAGGTTTTTCTGTGCAGCGGACTATGTGTGGGAAAAATGTCTTCAATTTTTGCTGTCATGATTCTGTTTGTTGTTGTTGCCATTAGTTCTGCTGGATAAGCATGCAAATAATGTCTTTTGATTTTTACTGTCATGTCATTCATCCAACTTCCATTGCTGGTTGCTGAAAGGTATTGCCATTGGAAAAAGTATATGTAAAAGAAATATGTTATACCATTTTCTATGTGTCAATTTCTGAAAAAAAAAGTTTTTAAACAAAGCAAAGTGCTTTTTTATATCTGTGTCACAATCAACTGATTCCAAGTTCCTGTTTGATCTTACTCATACATAGCCTCGTTGGCATACTCCTATATGCCTAGTTCCAAATTCTCCTAGCTATGTATTTCTCCTTAATTTTCTCCTTGATTTTTACCACAGACTTCTATATTCTCAGACCTTTTCCTATTTACTTACCCCTTGTTTCAAATTCTCCTCTATCTAATTACTATAAAACCTCATATATTTGTTAACAACAGTAGGGCAATTAACACAGTTGTCCTCCTACTCTCATATTCAATCTCTGAACTCTGAAATCTAGCAAATCTCATATTATTTATTCTCATGTCTTTGACAAAGTTTAATTGCCTCTACATTTTATGGCCACAACTTCTGTCTATCTCAATTACAATTTTCTGACCACCCAGCCACCACCTCTTGACCCCAATAGCTGTGTTCCCCAAGTCTCTCCTGTCATTGACTCCACTCAGCTTGCTGGTAACTTTGATCCTACAATAATCCCTCCAATGGAACAAAGCCAGAATCCAGGCATAGCAGGAAACACTTCCACTCTCTCTCCCAAATTTGCTGTGATTCTTGCTCAGCTCACACACAACCAGACAATGCTACAAAACAGTCTTATTGACATTATGAATAAAGTAGCATGTTGCCCTGGTCAATTGGGCCCTGATCAAAGTCAACCTGTTTGTAGCAGTTAT
The DNA here is from genome assembly GCA_003316525.1 of Termitomyces eurrhizus. NCBI lineage: Eukaryota > Fungi > Basidiomycota > Agaricomycetes > Agaricales > Lyophyllaceae > Termitomyces > Termitomyces eurrhizus. The sequence goes on from QFEW01000219.1 coordinate 4,922, forward strand.
GTCAAACTCAGAGATACACACTCCTGTTCTACAATTGGAATGATTTTCTCTTGGCATTTTGCAAGAAGTTCTCTGATCCCAGTCTTGTCCAGAATGCTAAACTGAAATTAGACACACTCAAGCAGACAGGCTCAGCTCATTATTATCTTATAGCATTCATGGAACTTGTTAGCCATCTCAATATGATGGAACAAACCAAAATCACATGATTCATAAAAGGTTTCAAATTCTTGGTCAAAGATCATCTTGTCAACATTGTCAATTGATCCTTGACACTTGAAGCATGGGAATCCTTGGTTATCTCTATTGATACAAATCTCCACCAACATGAAATCGAGAAGAAATGACTTAAAACAGGCAAGAAGAAGACTTCTAATCACAATCAGTCCAATCAACATTCCACTCTACCTGCTACTCATGCTGTCATACCTGTCACCAACCCTAGCCCTACTTCTGATGTTGTACCTATGAAATAGATTCTATTTCTAGCCCTGGCACATCAAAACCTCATGGTCCACCTTACTCCTGCTGAACACAAACACCACATGAAAAATAATCTTTGTCTTTACTGTGGCAAGGAGGGCCATAAAGCAGCGGATTGTAACAAATGCAAAGCCAAACATAGGGACATGGGAAAAGCCAAGCCAAAGACTAATTAGTTTCCGGGTCTTTAGCATCAACAGACAGAACTGAGTTGCTTCTCCATCACCATATTGAACCAAAATTTGTCAGGAACACTACTGGCAAGTAGACAGTTCAATTGACTCTTGCTCTTTGTTTTCTTCTACCTAAACATGTTAATTTAGCCCCACATAATAGAGATCACTTTTTTATTCCTGTAATCCTCTCATTTCCATGAAGAAAACCATTGTAAACCTATGCATTTGTTGATAGCAGTGCAACTTCCTCCCACATTTCTGAAACTCTAGTCTCTTGGCACTCTCTCCCATGTTCTCTGAAATCCAATCCTATTCCTATATATACTATTGACAATTGCTCTATGACCTCTGGGCTCCTCATGCACAACATCATTACTCAATTAAAGGTCTGCGACCATCAAGAAGTAATATGTCTTGGCATTGTCTCCATGCCATATCCCATACTTCTGGGTCTAGACTGGCTCAGACAACACAACCCCACCATAGACTGGATTTGTAGACAACTCTCCCTTTCCTGCTGTGGTGCTAATCATGACTTTCTAGCTACTGCATTTAGTCAGGGCTATGGTCCTCTAAAACTCAATGCTCATCCTGTAAACTCTGTCAGCTCCCTTGGACTAGGCTTAGGTCTTCCTGAGATGCCTTCTTGTGACATCCACAGGCTTCTTGATTCACCTAGTAACTGTCAGGGGACTCCTCATTTCTTCCTTCTTTCACTCCTTATTCCTTCACTCTCCTTTCATTCATTTTCTTATTTCTATTTCTTATATCATTCTCTCATTTTGCTGTTTCTCAAAAACTGTCCCAATGAGTGAATATTTTAAAATGGCTATTGCTCCATCGGTTTTGATCTTGATTACATAAACCTACATTCATTTTGTAGCTACGATGCCATAGTATTTTACATGATTTAATCAGGATTTTACATACTTCCCATCCTTCATGCCAATGTCATCTTTCAAAAAGTATGAAACATTGGGACAGTTTTTTGAGCCACTGTATACCCGATGACAGTGTCAATTGGGTGCTCGCAATATGCACCGCTGCCTTGGCCACCCTCAGAGATGGTGAAAGTACTTCCTCCGGTGCATATGAAGGGGAAGCAGAAGGCGACAAGCCTTCGTGAGGAAGATATACCTCGGTTGCATCAGCAATGGCAAGAAGAATTTGCCAACATGGTCAACGGGACCAAGGAGGAGCTCCCGCCATGGCGGGAGGTGAACCATGAGATCAATCTCATAGACAAGAGCAAGCAATATAAGTACCACTTGCTGCGCTGCCCGCGCACACTCCAGGAGCAACTACGCGATAAAACTAATCGCTATTTGAATGCTCAATGGTGGTCCCCATGCACCACCGCTCAAGCTGCACCATTACTGTGCATACCAAAGAAGGATGGATCCCTTCGAACAGCTCTTGATGCGCATCAGCGCAATGACAACATTATAAAGGATGTAACTCCTTTACCAGATCAGGAGGTGATCCGGGAAGACGTGGCTCGGGCGAAGTATCGCTCGAAGATTGACCTTACTGACACTTACGAGCAGGTGCGCATTCACACCAAAGACGTACCCAAGACCGTATTTGCATCAATCATGGGCACGTTCACGAGCAACATAATGCAGATTGGAGACTGTAATGCTCCTGCCACCTTCCAGAGGCTAATGACCTCTATTTTTTGAGATGTAATAGGATGTTTTATGCATGTCTACTTAGATGACATTTTCATCTACTCGGATTCTATGGAGGAGCATGAGCAGCACCTCAGAGTCGTATTCGAATGACTACGCAAGTACAAGTTGTACTTGAAGTGGAAGAAATGTGAGCTTTACGCTCAGAGTATAGACTGCCTCGGGCATGTCATAGATGAGCGGGGTATCCACCCCGATCAGGACAAGCTCCATCGCATTCGGGAGTGGCGCACGCCCCAAAACTACAATGACATCCAACGATTTGTTGGCCTTGTCAACTACATATCGAGCTTCTTGCCCGATGTCACAGCCTATACTGGGCCACTTATAGCCATGATGCAGAACGGGTCACCGTTCAATTGGAGGCCATTGCACCAGCGGTGCTTCGAGATGGTCAAACGGATCTGTATGAAGACCCCTGTGATTCAACCAATCGACTCTAGACAGGATGAGCCGATATGGCTCATTTGCAATGCGTCCAAGACAGGCGTTGGAGCCATGTATGGTCAGGGAAGCAGCTGGCAGACATGCCGCCCAGCAGGGTTCATGTCGAAGAAGTTCACGACGGCCCAGCAAAACTATGCGGTGCACAAGCTGGAGACTCTTGCCATACTCGAGGCCCTCCTCAAGTGGGAGGATAAGCTGATGGGATATCCCATCCACATCATAACGGACCACAAGGCCCTTGAGTTCTTCAAAACTCAGGTGAACTTGTTGCCACGTCAGCGAGGTTGGATAGACTACATGTCGAGATACCAGTTCGACATCACCTATGTTAAAGGTGAACTCAACAAAGTGGCAGACTGCTTGTCACGCTACTTTGAGAGTGATGTAGTTGGGGAGGCTCACGAGCCTCATGAGTATGTGCAGGCAGACTGCCGCATAGATCCTGATAGAGAGGATTTACCTCTCCACCGATACCAGGAGCTCAGGGAGCATGTCCTGGAAGTACGTGCTATGCGTGACAATGAATGGAGGCAAAGCACTCGCCTCAGGGAGCAGCATGAAGAGCGGGACGTAGCCACCCAGTTGCTCAAGGAGCATGAAGTTGTGGACCCAGCATCAACTGGGGAGCACGAGCGCCCCGATTTACCCATTACGCTGGCGGAGATGCTCGAAGGCGAATTGCCTTCAGCCCAGCCCCCTAGCCTGGTCAGCGACGACTTCCGGAAGGAAGTTGTCAGGGGACTCCTCATTCCTTTCTTCTTTCACTCTTTATTTCTTCACTCTCCTTTCATTCGCTTCCTTATTTCTTCTATCATTCTCTCATTTTGCTGTTACTACTTTTTCAACACTATCTGTTAGTACTATTCTCAACCTTTGAGGTGCTCTGGTTCTTTAGCTATCACTCAGACAAGTGTGGGCCCTTCAGCACCGCTTCCAGACTGCTTATATAAGCCGGAGTTTGCCTTTATGACTTCTAAAGTCCGGAGTTTTTCTGTCTTGTTTGCACAGTTGTTTGGTTAGTTAATTTTTGAGTTTTTAACGTTTTGTTGTACTGTACAGTTGTTTTCCATGCTTCAGAAGCCCCAAAAGCATCCAACCTGGCATAGAGAATCCCTAGACTTGTTCTCTTTGGATCTCTCTCTGCCAGGTGAGTAGTTATTATGATATTGTCAGTATATACTCTAATACACTTTGGATCTCCCTCTGCCAGCTGTGTGACTGAGCCACAGCCTCTAGAGGTTGTCCTTACAGTGACAAGACACACCCATCTTCTGGTTACACATCAATCTTTCCTAATGCATCAGCATCCATTCTTCATCCACCCACTCAGAATGGCATTAGTCATGAAGAGCTCTTAGCTATCTGGTCAACACCTTTCTCAGAACCTGAACCTATATATGGCTCTAAAAATAAACCTATTTCAATTGACATCTGTTCAGCTCAATGTTTCAAAAAATATGCAAAGAATCAAACAATCTTGTGTATTTGGTATTCAACCAATGATGAGCTTGAACTATGAATCAACACCATTACCAGTTCCCTTCCTTCCAATACTACAATCTTTAATCTGCCTCCACCTCAGCCTCCTCTATTAACACCACCCAAATCATCAAAGATTATGGCCAAAACCAAAGACAAAATACTTGTACCCAAACAATACCATGATTATCTTGATGTATTTGACCCTGTTGAGGTTAGAAGATGACCAGATCACCAACTATACAATATTGCCATTGACATTGAAGATGGTAAGATGCCACCATTTGGACCAATCTATTCTCTATTGCAAGATGAGTGCTCCACACTGTTTGAATATATCCAAGACAATTTTGCAAAAGGTTTCATACGCTGCTTGACTTCTTCAGCAGCTTCACCTATACTTTTTATTAAGAAGAAAACTGGTGACCTTCATTTATGTATTGACAATCAAGGCCTCAATACAATCACAAAGAAAAACCACTATCTACTGCCACTTACCTCCAACCTCTTAGATCAAGTACAAGGCTGCAATAAATTTTCTGTTATTGACCTTAAGAATGCATTCAATTTCATTTGTGTTAAGAAAGGAGATGAATGAAAAACAGCTTTCCATACCCACTTGGGACTGTTTGAGTATACAGTGATGTCTTTTGGTCTTACTAATGCTCTAGCCACTTTCCAAGCTTTCATCCAAGATATACTCCATGACATTCTCGACATTTATTGTGTTGTTTATCTTGACAACATCTTAATCTTTTCTCGACTGACTGTCAATCACAATGCTCATGTTAACTCAGTCTTAGAACGTCTGTGCTCTGCAAACCTTTTTGACAATGCCAAGAAATGCAAATTCAGTAAATTTCAAGTTGAATATCTAGGCTATATAATTCCTAGTAATGGCATTTGGATAAATCCTAAGAAGCTTAAAACTATTGTGAACTGGCCTAGCCCAAACTCAGTAAAAACAGATTCAATAATTCCTTGGATTTTGCAACTTTTATCGTGACTTCATACTACATTACTTTGAAATCTGCATCCCACTTCATGCTCTTACAATGAAGGAATGCAAGTCTAACTTTCCTGGACTCAACATTGCCACCCACAAAGCCTTTGAGAAACTTAAAATTGCATTTATGATGGCTCCAGTATTGCAACATTTTGATCCAACATTTCCCTCTACTGTTGTTACTGATGCTTCAGATTTTGCCTTCTTAGCGATCCATTTACAACTCAACAAAAACTCCTTACTCCACCCTGTCACCTATTACTCTTGCAAGCTTGCACCTGCTAAAATCAACTATGAGATACAAGACAAAGAATTGCTCAGCATTGTTGAGGCATTCCATGAGTGGTGCTCCTGGCTTCTAGGATGCCTTATACTATTACAACAATTACAGACTACTCAAACCTTTGATATTTCATGTCTTTCTGCTTACTCAACTATCGACAGGCATACTAGTCCTCATTCCTTTCAGAATTTAATTTCCAGCTAAACTTTGCACCAGGCTCAAAAAACTCAGCAGACCCTGCATTGAGATGACCAGACTACAAACTTAAAGAAGGGGATGACACTACCATCAATCAACATCAAGCACTTCTTAATTTTTATCACACAATTCAAATTTTTCCTTCCCAAACCTCTCTCAATACTCCACCAACTTCTATGAACTCTCTTTCGACCTTTACTCTTCACAATTCAAAACTTCTCAATAACTTCAAAGCAGCGTATTGCACTGATACTAGATGGCAAACCTTGTTGCATGAAGGAGACAACTTGATTACCCAACATGACAATCTTGTTTTTCACAATGGTCGTCTCTTTGTTCCTACCCTACTCTGTGCCAAAGTACTCTATTCTTGTCATGATTCTGTCCTTTAAGACCATCCTGGCCAAGCCACCACTTTTGATAACCTCTCTCACAATTTCTTCTGGCCCAGCATGTGCACCTACTCTTGAGCTTATGTTAAATTCTGTGAAACATATGCACATATTGAGAACACAACTCACAAGCCTTATGGGCTTTTTCAACCTCTTGACATCTCTGACAGGCCCTGGCAATGGATTTCATCACTAAACTATCACCATCACATGGTTACAATGCAATTTGAGTCATCTGCGACCGCATGACCTGTGCAGTAATAGGACCCCACACAGGCTAGGCGCATCAATGGCAGGCTTGGCATTGGTTCTGGACACCTTGCCATGTGCATTCTGAACTTAGTACCCAAGATTTATCTATTCTAGGCCTTACCCAATGGCCACACATGGAAAGTGATGGATCTGATCAGTGATAGTGCTGGTGGCAGCTGGAATAATAGCTGGCATCATGCTATCAGCAAGCACTGACAAGTAGCATCAATTTATTAGCACATGGTGCAGCTAGCCAGTGACAGCGCTTATGGATTAGAAATAATGCCATTTACTTGTGACAAATGGCTGGACATTTACCCTGGCACCTAATGCCTCTTGGTGCTCTGCCTCCAGTCAGATAGACAGCCTTCTTGTTTCATTTCTCATTATTTAGCTTAATGCATGACATTTAATTACCTTTCTTACAATTCACTGCTCCTTAGCAACCTTTAAGCCAATTAACAACAGAGAACTTATTTCTACTATAAATACTTACTGTTGTTACTAGCTACAGACAGAACAGAGTACCCCAGTTTACACCCCTCAGTTCACCTCACAGTTCAGATTTCTTTTGAGCTGACTAAGTTTATAGTCACCAACTGTCTGAACACTCTTAGCCTGCTTGCTGCAGTTATGCTTACAGAACATATGGCAGGCATCACACAGCTTAGTCATTGCTAAGCCTCTAGTTTTCTTGCCATGTCTGCTGCTGCACTTATTTGTATTCATCTTTCTATCATTCAGGCACACCTTGTCTTTAGCGCACCTACCTTATTACACATTTTTGCTGACTCTCGTTACTGACCTTCACCAAAGCTTGCTATTCAAGTCATTTTTCCAACTTGTTCTCTGGGAACTGCCCAGGACTCCCTTAATCCTTAGCATGCCCAACACATTTTTATACAGGTCAGTAGCCCTAAACTGTATCTGCTACTGATCTACTTTTGGGCATCATCAAATTGGAGCCTACTGTGAGGGACTTGAGAGCAGAATTCCACCAGAAACATGTCTCTAGTGCATACACTACCTGCTAAAGCAGTTGGCAGAAGGCATTGTCCCTTTCCACCCATCAACTCCTCAACTACTTGGTGCCTTACCAGGTCTATCTCTTGTTCAGGAACTACAGAATGCCACTATAGACAATTTTTCTGATCTCTCCTTGCATTTGCTAGACTTTATCACAGATGATCTCTTAGCATTGCTTCTTGCTGATCATCAGCCTTTCATTCCACCTACACCTTTAACTCCTCTTTTCCATACCCCTTTGCCAACTCCTAGAACCTCATTACCAATACCATCTCCTCTACCATGGCAGGACAGTCGCTATGAAACAGCCTTCCTAGTGCATGCCACCACACAACCATTTCTCAGCACCAAAATGGGATGACACTGAAATGGGATGAATACAAACTGCATGAGCTCTCCCAATATTTTAAAGAAATCAAATATCTGTTTAGGGACTGTGAGGTTACCGATTCCACCCAAATGAAGGAATATGTGGCACACTACATTTTCTACAACATGGCAGAAACTTGGATTAGTCTTTCTAAATTTGCAGCTCCTGGTAAATAGATCCTAAAAGGCACTGACACAGGCATCAGCAACACCAATAGTATCCTCCTGGTCCAGACCACTGCTGCCCCTCCCACTACTGACTTTGTTAACAAAAAGGACCTCAATGCCACCATCAACACTGCCATTGCTTCTACTATGACTCAAATTGAGATCATAATCACCACCAGCATGACCGCCTCCTACATTGCTAACACTCCTGGATCCAACAGTTGCCACTTTTGTGGTAAAATAGGCCATACAATGACTTTGGGATGCTGCAATATACTGGAGAATTACATCTGGCAAAGTAAAATATGCAGGGCCACTGATGGCAAAGTTGTATTGACTCCTGGCACCATTATCCCAAACTATTCGGAGCTCAAGACTTACCAGAAGTGGGTAGACAAGTAGCATAGGTGCAACCCAGGATAGATCATTACCAGTACTCTCTCAGGCAACGCTAATTTCAATCCTGACCAGGCAGCACAACAACAAATGATTCACAAGGTTTTGCACTTTGACAGCATTGGCAATCGATCTGGCTTCTCTCAGAAAGAGTGCATTGATGACGCCCAAAGTTTGGTCAGTAACAAATGTAGCTAAAGTGTTACCGTACCAAGAGTGTGCGTTGGGCGCGCTATAAGTGATGTGAGGAGTCCCGGGCAGGTCCCAGAGAACGCGCCTGTGAAAAAGGGTAAAAGTCGGTAACGGGTGTCGGCAAGTGTAAAGCGCTAAGGTAAAGCGCCTAGGAAGAAGCGGTAAGTGAACACGGCAATGTGAGCGGCAAGAGCACGATATGCTTAGCGAAATCTAAGCGTCAATAATGCCTGCCGTAGTTGCAAGGCGCGAGTATGTCGAGTGTTGGCAAGCGTCTGCAACTGCCGATGAGTTCTGACGTTGCCGACCGTAGCGTAAATGAGCTCTTGAGCGTAAGGGAGACTGAGGAAAGGGGAGTAAACTGTGGTCTATTCGTCTGTTGATGATGTATGTACAAGTCGGTAAGTACTTTTATACTACAATGAGTTCGCCGTCGCCAGTGGCTAATGACGCCAGAGTGCGGTAAACTGGAAAATTTCAAAGGGGTAGCTCCAACGGTTTCAGATCCCTACCGCCCATTCAAGAGCCTTAGCGACGCCAGGCGACAGATCGCGAAGCTAAACCATCACTCCATCACCCTTTTGTCCGTCAGAGCACCTAAGCGATGTCGGGCGCCAAATCGAGACGCTAAGCGGTGTCAGACGCCAAGGTCAAACGCCAAGCTGTCCGTCAGTTTTTGATAGATCATCAGGCTTCTCGCTAAGCGCTGTTGTCAGTGACTGATGCCATCTGTCAGTTGTCATTCTGTCTGCCGATCGGCGCTATCACTGATTGGATCTGCTTCTTGCCGTGCGCGGCCGTCGGGAATGGCTTAAAATGGGTAGAACGCGTGCGCTAAGTTCGGAACGAGTGCGGCAAGGTTTCCGGAGCCGGTGCCGAGCCTGCCGTTGATGCGCCTAACCTGTATAGGGTCCTATCAGCATCTCCAAGCTGAAACAGGAACTTAGCTTGCTAAAGAACCAGATATTTGACAGCGTCGAGATTAAACAGTCTAAGCAGCCTCTTTGCAGTTATAAGCCCATGTTAACTACTTGCAACCTACCTCTGCCTACTGCTCCTGCTATGCTATCAACATCTGCTGCACCACCCCCTGTTTCACCTCCTGCATCTAATCCTGTTCCTGACTATCCCTTACCACCTCTCCATCCTTATGCTGGTCTCTCCAATAAGTATCATGCTCCCACTTAGCATAATGTTGCTGCTATTGAGAAATGTCCTAAAGGCAGCTACCGATCCACTGTGCCAATCTTCGACATCAAGAAATCCAATCATATCTTTAGCCACATCATGAAAATGCCAGTCATGCTCTCTGTTAAGGAACTCCGCAGCATTGCTCCCAACGTCCAGAACTAGATCAAAATGGCAGTTATCTCTTGATGATCCTTAGTGACCATGGTTACCGAGATCAATGAGTTAGATGATGCACTTTCCAGTTTCTCTATCACTACCGACCCTCCTATCATTTTTAGCGCCAACACATTCTCTGCTAATTCCATCACCAATACTACTTTGGTTGATCTAGTAAAAACCTATATGTGGTCACTAGAACATGGAGAAGATCCTGCTATCCTTACTGTTTCCCAGGACTCTCATGCAATCAGGTCTATCATGCTTACCATTGACAACAAGAGCGATGTCAAGACCATTGTGGACAGTGGTTCACAGATCATCTCTATGGCTGCTGAAGTCGCTAATGAGCTAGGCTTGATTTATGACCCTAACATTGTTCTAAACATGCAGAGTGCTAACAGTACCATTGACAGATCTCTCAGACTCACCAAGAATGTACCATATACTATTGGCAACATCATGTTTTACCTCCAGATCCACATTCTTTGCTCATCTGCTTGCAACCTCCTCCTCAGCAGACTCTTTGACATATTGGCATGCTCAGTAGTCAAGACTCTTACCAACAAGGAAACTACTCTAATCATTAGTGACCCCAACTCTGATATCCAATGCACTGTGCTGACTTTTCCTAAAGGGCAGCAGAAAGATACCCATGGCAAGCTGTCTGAATTCACTGAATATCATGCCAGTAAGCAGCCTCACTGGTGTTTTCACAGACCATTGAGGAGGTAATTAGCAACAATCATGGAGATGTAGCGCTCATGCTAGAATATGATCATGCTAGTGATTTTGTACATATTTTGCAAATGGCCTTTCTTGATATAGAAGTACTCTCCATTACCTCTAATTCCATTACTGAAAATCCCCAGAAAACCACACAAAACCTTACCAACTCTTTGCTTGCCTACTTATATCTTACTACCTCGGACTCTTTCCAGAAAATTGCTACAAAAGAAACTTACCTTACTACTCTTCCCAGAGCCTCTGCTCCTGCTGTTCTTGGACTTTCCACTCCTCACTTTTCCTCTACCAATATTAATCCCCTTTCTGCCTCTGTTTATGATAATACTAACATTCCCAAAAGGAAAGGGGTGCAAGTAAAGAAGAAATACAAGTTTGTTGCACTTAAAACCAAACCTGTTGCTGCTCACTCCCCTGAAGCTTTCTGAATCAAATAGTAATGATGCCCAAAAGTAGATCAGTAGCAGATACAGTTTATGGCTACTGACCTGTATAACAATGCGTTGGGCATGCTAAGATTGAGGAAGTTCCAGGCAGTTCTCAGAGAACAAGCTGGAAAAACGAGTTGAACAGCAAGATTTGGTGAAGGTCAGAAACAATAGTCAGCAGGGGTGTGCAGTAAGGAAGGTGTGCTAAAGACAAGATGTGCCTGAAAGAGGTAGAAGGTGAATATGAGTAAGTATGGCAAGAAGATGCAGGAGGAACACTAGAGGCTTAGCGACAACTAAGCTGTGTGATGCCTGCCATAAGTGTTGAGGTGTGTAGGTTCTGTAAGTGTAACTGCGGCAAGCAGGCTAATAGCATTCAGATAGTTGGCAACTATAAACTTAGTTAGCTCAAAAGAAATCTGAACTGTGAGGTGAACTGAGGAGTATAGACTGGGGTACTCTGTTCTTTGTAGCTAGTGACAATGGTAAGTATTTATAGTAAGAAACAAGTTCCCCATTGTCAAGTAGCTAAGGGTCACCAAGGGGCGGTGAACTGTAAGTAATGTAATTAAGCGTCATGCATTAAACTACTGTGTTGAGAAATGAAGCAAGCAGGCTATCTGTCTGGCTGAGAGAGGGGTGCCAAGAGGCATCAGGCACCAGGGTAAATGTCAGGCTGTCTGTCATGAGTAAATGACATTATTCTTAATTCATAAATGTTGTCATTGGCTAGCCATGCCATGTGCTGATTAATTGATGCTACCTGTCAATATTTGCCAGCAGCATGATGCCAGCTGTCATTCCAGCTGCTGCTGGCACTATCTCTGATTAGATCTATTGCTTGCCATGCATGGCCGTCGGATAAGGTCTAAAATGGATAAATTGTGTGCACCAAGTTCAGCATGCATGCGGCAAAGTGTCTGGAGCCAATGCCGAGCCTGCTATTGATGCACCTGGCCTGTATGGGGTCTTATCAATAGCATATCCTTGGTGACCCTCTTGCTGACATCCCAACTCTTACGCCGCATCCAGCCCCCTTTCAACTGACAGGACAATTTATTGCCAAGCACCAACAGCAATTTATCAAAAACTATGATACCAGCTTCCTTACCCAGAACAAAATGAATGTTCTTACCAACCTTGTTGCAAAGCAGAACCAGGCCTTTGCATGGGAGGACTCTAAGCATGGCAGCCTGCATACAGACTTCTTTCTACTTGTGGTAATCTCTACTATCTCTCACATGCTGCCTGGCATTGAGGCTAAGGTCTGCCAAATTATATGCACCAAGATACAGGCTGACATCTACAAACCATTCAACAGCTCTTACCACTCCTGCTGGTTTTGTGTACTCAAGAAAAATGGTAATTTACACATTGTTCACAGTCTAGAGCCACTGAATAGGGTTACCATCTGGCACTCTGGTGTGCCTTCTTTTCCTGACCATGTTGCCAAATCTTTTGCCAGCCACATCTGTAGCACTATCCTCAATCTTCATGTTGGCTATGATGAGCACTTAATCCACTCCTCTTCCTGTGATCTTACCATGTTCCAGACTCTCTTTAGTGCCTTGCACCTAGTGACTCTTCCTATGGGCTGGACCAACTCAGTTACTATCTTCTATGACAACATCACCTTTATCCTCCAACCCAAAATCCCTCATAATGTCCTCAGCTTTATTGACGACGTTGGTGTTAAAGGACTCAAAGACTAGCAACTCATTGATGGCTTGCTGGAGAAGCATTCCAACAACCACAATATACACTTGGTGCTTTGGAACTTCTTCCAACTTCTCAATCAGGTTCTCCAGCATATGACATGTGAAGTATAGTGGCAGCACCTTTAGCAGTCACAAGCTCCTCCTTTGTGTGCCAAGGTTCAAGATACTGGGTCACATCTGCACTCCCACCAGTCACGTTTCTGACAAATCTTGCTTAGTGCCGCTTGAGTGCTGAGGTCCTTGCCATGACCTTTTTGAGGTTTGTGCCTTGCTCAGCACTGTTGGTGTACTTCATATCTTTGTTAAGAACTTTGCCCATCATGCTCATCATCTTATCTGACTCACACACACTTACAAGCTCTTTGAGTTTGGCCCTGATCAAGTCAGCACCCAATGTGACCTTATCAAAGTGCTGAAAGACACTAAGCCACTTGTTCCTATTGACTACACTTCTGCCAACTCTGTCATATTAGCGGTCAATATCTTGTACATTGCTATTGGCTATTTTCTTTGCCAATGCCTTAATGACAACCAGAAACAGTGGTGCTACAACTGCTTTGGATCAATCATGCTTAATGACTGGAAATCACACTATAACCAGCCAAAGTTGGAACTCTATAGACTTTTCAAGGCCTTCCAAGCACTAAGGATGTACCTCATTGGCATGCGCAACCTAATTTTTGAGGTAGATGCTAGGTATATCAAGGGTATGCTCAAACCCTGACATCTAGCCATCTGCCAGCATGAACTGCTGGGTGGTAGCTATCCTTATATTTTACTTTAAGCTTGTTCACATTAAGTGCACTTTCCATGGACTGGATGGACTCTCTAGGTGACCACAACAACCTGGCAACCTGCCAACTGATCTTAAAGACGATAGCAACTTTGGAGACTGGGTTGACTGCTTACATGGCTTCATGCATTTTATTTAGCAACTCATCTCTCTACTGCATTGGCAGCAGCCCACTACTGTCCTCTTGTACCCCATTGTTTCTTATCAACCTGACACCTTTAGGGCACTGCTTACATTCTACACAGCAGGCATCCCTAGCCAAGATTTCTCTCTAGTAAAGATTATACAGGAGCCCTGACCACTTAGAAAAGACCATTGCCAACTTACCTACAATGCTGTACCTCAATCTGCCAAGGCCCAAGCTGAGAATAAGTGCCTATGAGCCATGGAACAGTGGATACAAGACCTTAAGCATCTGGAAAACCTTAGCAACAATGAGTACACCACCTTTATTTGTTATGCCACTCACTTCTTCTTTACCAACAATCATCTCTGGTGACATCATTGCAATGGCATTCACAAGTTGGTCATCAAGCAAGATAGTCACCTATGTATCCTATGTGCTGTGCATGACAAACTTGATCACAGAATGCTACCAAAGCCACTCTCCTAGAGCATTTTTGGTGGCTTCATGTTAGCAACATCATCTGATATATTTGGACTTCAGGTTCAGCAGACTCACCAAGTGCTCATACCACCTACCGTTGCCATGCCAGCACCTTTGTTCAGCAAAATTCACATTGACACCATGCACATGCCTAAGTCAGGTTGCTATAAGTATATTATCCAAGGACATTGCTTGCTAATCTACTGGCCTGAATTTTGCATGCTACAACATGAAAACACTGATGCCATTGCCAAGTGGCTCTTTGAGGACGTCATTTGCCAATGGAGAGTGCTAAGGAAGATTGCCACAGATAATGGTGTGCCTATCATTAAAGCTTTGACTTACCTTGCCAAAAAGTACAACCTCTACCACATCTGTGTATCCAGCTATAACAAGCATGCTAATGATTTAGTGGAACAACCTCACTTCGATGTACAGCAAGCACTCTTCAAGGCAGTTGATGGCAACAAGTTCCATTGAAGTGAAGCAATGTATTCAGTCTTTTGGTCAGAAAGGGTCACTATTCATAAGCGCATGGTTTGTTCTCCTTATTATGTGGCTACTGGCACTCATTCCCTGCTCCCTGCCAATATTGTCAAAGCAACTTATCTCCAGCCAGCTCCCTGCAGCATTTTAGCAACTACTAATCTCATTGCCAGATGCGCTATTGACCTCCAGTGACAACATGAGGACTTGGAGTGACTTCACAAAACTGCCTTTGCCACTTGTCACCAAGCAGCACTTAAGTTTGAGGCTGACCACAGCGCTACAATCAAGGACTACAACTTCCTGAGAGGTGCACTAGTACTTATGTGCAACTCTAAGATCGAGACCTCCTATAACAAGAAAATGTGCCCATGCTACCTAGAGCTCTTGGTAGTTATCTCCTGTAACTAAGGTGGCACTTATGTCCTTTGTAAACTTCACTGACTGGTTGCCACTTTTTGCCTACTACCATACTTCACCAGAGAATGCATCAACTTGCTGCTTGAGGCACTAAACATCAACACTGCCAAGCTCTATGAACTTGAAGAAACAGAGTTATTGGACAATGACAATTTACCGACTATGTCAGAAAAAGAAGAAAATAACTAAAATTATTATAAAATATTGATAAGCCTACACTTTTATCTACTTACTTTTGCTTCACTTTTCTTGCTGAGCTGTTTAGTATACTATACTTCACAGACAATTGCTGTACATACTCAAGATGCAGTGCTAGCATGTTGTCAATGCTTAGCGCCTTGCACAACTTTTGCCAAGGATTTTTTACTATGATAATCTACTGAGTGTTTCTCTTTTCTTTGAAATCTGCCTAAGTCTCTCATTTATTACTTCCCTTACCATGTCAATCCCTTTTCCTTTGTCATCTTTACTCAGTTTCTGATACTCTTGGTTTGAGTTGCTAATCTTTCCAGTTCACTTGGTGGCAAAATATTTATATGTGTGCAGCAATAACAAAATATTTACAGAGACAGCCTATCTACTCTCAGGTCTATCATGCTTCATCATTGGTAAGCAACATGAAATCATTGCAAAGGAGCAGGAGATCCTTGGCTGGGACTCAATTTGTGGCCTGCCACTCCAAGATGTCTTGGCAATCAGCCTGTTAGTCCTGCAAGATACCTGTCAGGTTCTGCTGACAACAGAGGCTTCTAATAGCAAGCAGGTCCTTACT
Source organism: Termitomyces eurrhizus (assembly GCA_003316525.1). Lineage (NCBI taxonomy): Eukaryota > Fungi > Basidiomycota > Agaricomycetes > Agaricales > Lyophyllaceae > Termitomyces > Termitomyces eurrhizus. Next base: position 20,795 of record QFEW01000219.1, read on the forward strand.
AGGCAGACTCAAAGTCTATGGGATGTCTCTGGACAATGGAGGAGCAAGTCCCAGAGTTTTGGGTAAGGTGCAAGGGTGCTCTAGAGAGTACATAGGGTGCCAAAGTTTGAAAGTGTGATGAGGCAGGATTCTGGACTAAGTCCAGAATTTGGTGAGAGAGAGAACAGAGCCAGGTGAGGCAAGGAGACAGTGAGAAAGTGATCAGGAAAGAGACTAAGACTAGGAGATGGAGAGAAGATCAAAGTGAGACTTAGTAGACGGGGAAACTTTGAGAGAGTAAGAAAATAGATTGGGCAAGTAAACTGAGATGGACAGGAGAGTATAGAGGCAGAAGTTATAGCAATATCAAGACTACCAAGATGGATTGCTGGCTACAAGCTAAATACCTAAGGCAGCTAAGGTCCAGGCTGTCTGGATGAGTTCTGGGATGGCATTCCATGGGTTTAGTTCAGTGCAGTGTATTGTCTGGGTGTGGGTCTTGTGCATTGTATTGTCCAGATATGGGTGTGGTGCCAGGTGAATTGGTTGGGGCCTGTTGTGGCATTAGAGATTGGTTGGGGCCTGTTGGCTGTGCAGGCTATGTACTGAGGAGCAATTGGTGGAGTCCAGAGCTTGAGAATGGGTGCCAGCATTGGTTACTTGGTTGGAAGATAAGGTGGGGGTACTGGGGCTTGTGTGAGTTTTTTGGGGAGCATTGGAGTGAGGTTATTGTATGGGTGATGGGTTGTGACAGTATCCAGGCTTCTTGTCAAATTGAAATAGCAAAGATGGGAGGCTATAATCTGGGACCGCACTTTTTCTCTCTCCTGACTTAATACTGTTTGCATCCCTGCCACTTGCATCGCCAGCCATTCCAGGACATGAGGAGAATACAAAGCCACCACAGGATATACCAAGTCCTCCCCCAACTACTCATAAGAGTTGCCAGTGACTCTTGGCTGAGGTTGGGGGGTCCACAACAAGAGACCACTCAAAGTTGCCCACTGCAAGGTCACCAAGTCTTCCTCCTCTCCACACACCCAGGGAGCAGGGGGATCCAAAGTTGGCAACTCTTGCAAGTTACCAGTGACCTCCCTCAATGTCTTCTCCAAGTCCCTCTCAGCATCCTCATTGCCACCTTTTGCTCTCTCTTTGTCTGATGACCCCTGTCTTGTCTCTCCTGCTGCTGTCAACTCCTAGACACCAGTAGGCCCCTCCATCTTGATGTCGTCCATTGCCAACCCCCCAGGAGTGCCAACAATTGAAAGACCAGCAGGAGTGCACTCCTGACAAGGCAATTGGGGACAACAAGTGGCTGGGCCCAGCTTCCCCACTGACAGCAGACTTGTAGCAAGAGCTTTTTCTAGCTCTTTCATCTTAGTGTCCTCAGCAGTTGGAGAGGGGGAAGGCAACTCAATTTGGATGTGCTTGGCTTTGGCCTTCCCCTTGCCAGAAGAGGAGGCTTTGCATTTTTCTTGGCACTTGCCAGTGTCATGCTTGCTGACAATTTCTGATCTATCTCCTCAATGCATTGGTAATGCCAATGAGGTCTTGCTGATGGTTGTTGCCTCCTCAGAGGCGACTCTGCTCCTCTTTTGCTCCACCAACTCTTGCACCCTCTTGACCAAAACTGCTTGCAAAATGGTGCGTTCAACAATGGCATCTGGCACACCACCATGCTTGCAACTTTTAATGCCATCAATTGTACAAGCACGCTTTAGCATTCCACAGTGGTAACAAGGCTGGAACCTGGTAGGGAACCAGCATCTCTCTGGGTTGTTGTCTGCCCAGCATTTGTCACATTAGCAAACAGATAGTGGCAAGGAAGGGGAACAAAAAGAGATAAGATTCCTTACCACACCCTGGGCATCCTTGAACTCCTGGCACTCCACCAAGGTCACAGTTTTCTTTCCCTTTATCTTTGGCATCACTACCCCTTCCTCTTGCACATTATCCAAAATTGTCTCCTTCTGACATGGCAAAAGCAAGCCCTTCAGCTCCTTATCATCAAAAGATAACTGGCTAGGCAGCTGTAGCTTAGTTAGTAACAGGTAGATAGTTGCTAAGAGTCACTGACCACATACTGAGGAGTTTTTATAAGACTAGAAAAAGATGTTGGCAATATGCAGCAGCAATAAGAAGTGTTAATCTTACCTTCTTCTTTAAAGCCTTGCCCAGCTTTACTGGGGAGCCCATTCTGCTGGCTAGCAGTGCTGAGCTCTGAGCACTGCTGGCACAGGAACTCTTACCTGGCCCCTCTGCAACTAAAGTCTGCCTCTTGGAGGCAGAAGTCTTCTCCTTGGCAACCTTTTCTCCTTGCTCAGCCTTGGATTGCCTACATTCCACCAATACCTGCTCCTGCTTTTCCAGCAGCTATTTCTGCTCCTCCATAGCCAGGGTAATCTTCCAAGACTCATGAGATACCTTTAGCTGGAAAGCAGCTAATTCTTCATCAACCTATAGGTGTGCCAGAGGCACCAGCACCTCCTGCTTGCTGTAGAGGGACAAGTCAGACCAAAACTAAGGCAGCAAAAAGTTAGAAATACTCACCTTGGCACAGCACCACTTACTGTCATAGGCAGTGTGCCAGATAAGATGTCCTCCAGTTCATCCTCAATGGTTGGAACTGGAGGAGGTGCCTAGGAATTCGATAAGCTTGGTGATATGGCAAACACAACTAAGGACTTACAAAACAATTAAATAGCTCCAACTACTCAGCATCATGGTTATCAATGTACTGCATCCAGCACCACTCCTGCACTTCAATCTTTTTATCTCAGCCTATGCCAAGAATATGAACTTCAAGCCAGCGCTTCAACAACTTTATAATGGCAACAATGAGGTTTGGAGGCACCTCTGTGCCCACATCTTTGATGTGCCTAATGAAATTGTTGGCCTTAGCAATGTACATGTGGGCCACATCTTGAGCTTTTTGCAACAGCATGGGGAGCAGAGTTGGAAAGTGAAAAGACATAAAATTTTTGATAGAGTGCCAGGAATTTTTTTCAGGAAGTCCCAACTTATGTGCTAGGACTATATGTGAAATCCAGAAAACACACAGGCCACCAGTCACAAAGCGGTAATGGTAACTATTTTTGGTGACTAGGGATAGTCAATTTTTTCAGTTGGGGGGAGATAATAGGACTCCACACAGGGTAGGTGCATCAACAGCAGGCTCAGCATCAGTTCTGAACACCTTGCTGTGCACATTCTGAACTTGGCACCCAAGATTTATTCATTCTAGGCCTTATGCAATGGCCACACATAGCAAGTGACAGATCCAATCAGTGATAGCACCAGCGGCAGCTGGAATGACAGCTGGCATCACACTGCCAGCAATCACTGACAGGTAGCATCAATCTATCAGCATATGGTGCAGCTAGCCAGTGACAGCACTTATAGATTAGAAATAATGCCATTTACTCATGACAAATAGCTAGGCGTTTACCCCAGCACCTAATGCCTCTTAGTGCCCTGCCTCCAGTCAGATAGACAGCCTTCTTGTTTCATTTCTCATTATTTAGCTTAATGCACAACATTTAATTACCTTTCTTACAGTTCACTGCTCTTTAGCAACCTTAAGCCAATTAGTGACAGGGAACTTATTTCTACTATAAATACTTACTGTTGTCACTAGCTACAGACAGAACAGAGTACCCCAGTTTACACCCCTCAGTTCACCTCACAGTTCAGATTTCTTTTGAGCTGACTAAGCTCATAGTTGCCAACTGTCTGAACACTCTTAGCTTGCTTGCCGCAGTTATGCTCATAGAACCTATATGCCTTGCACCTACAGTGGCTCAAAAAACTGTCCCAATGTTTCATACTTTTTGAAAGATGACATTGGCATGAAGGATGGGAAGTACATAAAATCCTGATTAAATCATGTAAAATACTATGGCATCGTAGCTACAAATTGAATCTAAGTTTATGTAATCGAGATCAAAACTGATGGAGCAATAGCCATTTTAAAATATTCACTCATTG
>QFEW01000225.1:0-18050 GCA_003316525.1 Termitomyces eurrhizus
AGATGCTGCAAGATCCCATGCATATGAATGGGAAGGATAACGGACCGTTCAATGACAGGACCTCTAACGAACAACTTTAATTAATCCGGTGTAGGGCATGACTTGTTCTTACGAAACCCTGATAAGGTTAGAAGCTGAGGCAAACCTGCAATTGTTAGGAATTCGACTAGAATACAATAAAAGCCAATTTTTTTCCGCCGGTTCATATTGAGACCGACGTTTCAAATGCGGAGTGTTGATCTACAGTCAACAGTAGATGAAAGTTTCATATGGATCATCTGCCTATTCCATCGATATCTCGTTTTGATCTGTGTGATACCTGTGTTTAGATATCATTGAATCATTTCAGTCGTGACTTACTCACGGTCACGTAGATGTCGTGACCGTAGTGTCACACCAATTGGATAAAGTCTAGCCCTCACCGAATAGCCATGGCTGCGAAGGCGAAAGCAAGGTCAGAGACCTTTAGAGTATACTTTTGAATGGCAGAATCAGAACTTACACACACTTACTACAGGACACTCATTGTTCGCATGATCTCTACAGCTCAAACGGGCTTTTTCTACACGACTCAGCGTCTTCGCCAGGGTCCAAGGCTTTCTGCTGTCAAGTATGATCCCAAAGGTAAATTATAGCTGAACTGAAGAAGACTGCTGCAAACTGACGTTGTGTGTAGTAAAGGCTCGAGTGTTATTCGTAGAGAGTAGGAAAACGAAGAAGTAGGCGATGGACCCAAGATTTATACCCATGCCATGTACTGCTCGACGTCTTTCTTCCGATTTCGTCTTGTTGTATTTTTATGGTGGGATGGGTCTCCTCAGACGTCTTACTACTCATGTGTGCGTTGTAATTTTCTGGCAACACATATGCGATACTAAAGTCGTCGGTTTCAGACTTACTTTTTCTATACATAATAACCCATGCTAGTCCCAAGTAGCCTCTAATCTCTCCCTTCTCAATGAAAGCTTCATTTTGGCGCTTTATAAAGTTTCATCGTGTCCTCTATGTTATCACTCTGGGACGCCAGTGGTAGCAGGAGTACTGTATCCTTGGTCAGCATCGACGATACTTCCATCATAATGCTTTACTTACAGTAGGTGACGACTCTGATTGTGCGAATAATGACCGTCGATTTACTTACACTTCTGACAATCGGACAGTTTCTCATTACAGCTCATCATTCGACAATTGCAACAACTTCATCAAGGGATGCTCTTCATGTTCTTGTGTCATTCAAAGTTGAAAATGATATATTTGTAGTCTTCTGATTTGAATCGTATCCGATGGGATAAGAGTCACAAGCCAGTATCAACACAATTTCCTCAAACCTGAAGAGTTTGGTTCATGTAGTTGGCCCTTCACTTTCTGCTATATTGCTGAATGACTCGATCCTTCGAGAAACCGGCTCAGCAACATCTGACGCTGCCATTTCCAGTTCGGTCGTCAGCGTATCTCTATGTGGAACACCAGGGACTTGCTGGTAATCAATAGTGCGTCAACCATTGGACCCGATGTCAAGTATTCTTTCCGTATCCATCGTGCTGCATATCTAGCTTTTTAAAGCGCAGATCAGCATGATAGATACCTGGATAATTGGAATATTATGTGGTTTTCCCTAATAAGATTATCGAGATCAAAGGAGTGCTGGCTGGACTGGTGCCTCGATGGTTATATCTGGTTAACGTAAGCCAATTCTTGTCCTTATCTTTCGTCTACCCTGTATAAAATCTAGTTATGTTGTCCGTAAAATACCATAAAGCGTCCAAATAAAGGTCCAAAATAAACTACACACCACTCGACCAGACCATTCCCAGTGAACTACCTAACTTACATGCAAATGCAACCAACAAATAGACTGACCAACCCCACGATTCACCAAATAAGATACAAGATGTAATAAAAATACAAGTACCTTCATCGCTGACCATTAATACTGGTGACTTGCAGACGGTACCTCCACTCCGGAAAGCGTTGCTCACACTTTTTTTTAATCCACTGACGGTGAGCTTTCCTAGCGTTCAAACGCAATTCGACGTGCGTCAACTGCTGGAGGCGCCCTAGGACTCGCACAAGCTTCGGCCAGTTGATGCCATTATCTGTATCTAATCCGAGTTTATCACTCGGGATCAGCCAGAAACTGAAGGCAATTCTCTCCACGGAGTCAGGGAGTTCGATTAGAATCGCTATGACCCAATCGAAGGAGAGTTGTCGGGAATCCATACAACCGGCGCCGTGGATTGGATCCACGAGGTCAGTAAAGTGAATCGACTTCAGATTGATATTTTTCTTCGATGCAAAGCTTCGCATAGTGCATCCTGCCGAAATTGATAGTAAGCATTGATATACAGCATGAAGAATAGACCTCGTCACTCACTCAGTTCATTTTTGGCAGAAATGACAAGTGAACGAAGGGACGAGCCCACAGACGTCAAGAGGTCTCCAACCACGCGTTCATCCCTCATGGCAACATCTTCGAGGACAATCTCCTCTACTTTTCCCTCTATTGTCCCTTTCGATATCAATGTCGTCAATTTTGGGACCACTGGCATGCTATTCGCTCCCAAGTGAATTTTTCGTAGGTGCTTAAGCACTTTGCCTCTGCGCACAGTCTGTTCGATATCAAAGCAATTCGTCCATGATACGTTCTTCAGTTGCAAACGTTCGAGTTTGCGGAATCGCTGCAGGAGAGCTACAAAGCCTGAATAGTCGATTCGGCACGATTCGAGCCTAAGGTATGTCACGCGAGAGCCGCTGAACCAGTGTGCGTCTGGCATGAAGTGCCAATATAACAAAGTAAGATGGGTTAGACTCCGCAAGGATGCGAGTGCTGAGAGATTGTGCTGCTGTTCTGAAGCACACTGATATCGCAGAGAGAGGGAGTAAATATTGGTGTGAAAGTGGGAGACAGGCCTAGCAACGTGACATAGAAAGTTATCCAGGGATTTTTGCGGAAGGGAGAGGTCAAGGTTTACGGAACGGAAGAGGTGATGTCGACTCCTCGCCTGCCAAGCTTTGCACACGAGGTTACAAGCTTTCAAGGCACAGATGTCAGTGTCAAGGTAATCAATAATAATGTCAGTGAGCTCGATGGGGAGGACCTGAAGAAATTGGGACATTGTGGGGTGCTAGAATGACATAAGATCAGCCTTTCTTTTATAAAAATCGTGAGACACAGCCCAACTCAATCATGCTGTAGCTAATTGTTATATTTAGTCACTTTGTTCGACTTCAGATCGGTTGGAAACTGTTCCGTGACTAAAGGGCATCAGCTGTCATCAACGACCTATCCATTTATGATCGCAGAGTGCTTTGTACCCGGACACAGATGCGCGAAAATGCGACGTAAGTTACGAAATCGCCATATCCTTGAAATGAGTCACCTGAACCATCAAGACGTTTTGATGTGTGATGTGAGGCATCGCTGTGGAGCTTCACATGTATCGGTTACCTTTATGCATACCTTGCAACACGGAAGTTGCTCCTGCAACAAGAAGGCAATTGGGTGAATCTGGCGCTTTATTGTAAGAAATTATTCCAGCAGCGTCTCACACCATAGGTAGTAGTCTCAGCACGAGGCACTAACGGAAATCATGAGACAGATCTTGATATAATCAATGTACACTGCCTTGCGTACTTGATTAGTAAGGATCGCGTTCAAGCCATGCCAACTACTACCTATGCAGTGTTCTAGCCTGTATTTCACAGCTGTAATGCCCACGTGCTTCAAAGCCCGTATTCGGTGTGGCCTATACCTTTGCGTTCTCCAACGTGAGTCTCGAAGGCAGAGATCGTGCTATGCGAGCTGTAGATCATGGTCTGATTGTATATCATGCACAGGAACCCCAGACCGTTTTGATTTGATTGAGTTGTGATGCTTGAGGAGGCCACGTTCTCTCATTACGCTTCTCCAGCTAGTGAACCCTTGGAGACAATCGTGATCACCGCTTGCGCATCGCAACCAAAGTTATATGAATCTTACATTTCAGTGGATGGTAAAGGCGTTTTGATTGGAGATATGATGTGAGTCTACGTTACAGACAAGGCGGTGCGTATAATTTCAGTGATGTCACCTTCACGTAATGGCCTTGAAAATGTATTATAATGAAGAAACCAACTAGCTGAGGACAGTTGCTGGAAACAATGGAAATATTGAACTCATCTAGATGATCAACATAAACGCACTAAATACGGCTATAAGGATAATAAACCTACGACTCCGAACTTAGTCGAAGATGTGATCAAGATTCTGATGAGGAAAGAGAGAGGCTCTGCCAAAGGATTCTCATCCCTGCCTTGCAGTATTAATGTATCAAGGATTTGTTCCTTCACTGCTTTCTAAAACGCTACAACTACTGCGGCGTCGTCACGGCAATATGAGGCCCCCACTCAAGCACAATGACGAGATATCTGGTGCACATTGAACTCTGCAACTTCCGTTCCGAGATTTTTCCTTGAGCAAGAAAAGAGGACATCTTCGACTGCTGGTTTAATGCCATGCAAACCAGGCATCGAAACAGGAGTCTAATCGATCTCGAGGGGAGTGCGTTCCGCAGAAAGGCTATGCGCTATTCTTCTCCAAAAAAGGAAATGAATTGCCCTGATGCGGCTCGAAATCGCCGCCAATCTCAAAATGACAATCAGTGACAAATATCGCGCGTTCACGTTGGGAAGTCTGAAACGCTCAGATTTGTTCATTCTAATTGTTTTGGGACTGATCACAGTCCGCCAATTGGGTACATTGGAGGAACTGATGAATGCGCCTACTCTCACCATTCACGACGACCAAATCCTCCCAATATAGCGCGGACCCTACAAGTCGCCGCGCGAGAAAAGTGGTCGCACCTTGAGAGATCTCCTGGCATAGTTCCTTCTGATCTCTGATCCATGTTCGTTGTGTCCCGCGAGTCCCTCAAGAGCCACATTATAGTTCTTTTCAGGACGCAAATCGTCTCTCCACGCGGTCACTCTTCTTTTCGTTTCTCACTAGACAGGGCTTTCCAGGACCTTACCGTAAGAACACTCAGTCCAGAAGAGTGTACCACATTCTTTCATACAAGAGCAGATCTAAAGGATCAAAATAAGCGGAGATGGCGGAATGAAATGGCGAGAGAAGGTCTGAAAAAGATTCTGATCCTGCAGGGACGCTTGGAAGAGGCGGATTTAGAGCAAGATCAATTGCAGAAGTAGAAAGAACACTTGTTCGTACTGGAAGAGGGGCTCAACTCACCGGACCATACCACCGATATACTATTATGAGCCAGTCGAGTAAAACTTGCACAACCATGGGGCCGCTCTCTGCACTCAGGCCGTGTGACTAGTAGTAAATTACATATTTTCCTGTGGGTTGGTTTCGGAAACACCTCTCAGCCGTATTGGAGCAGCTTCCGACAAAGGAGTATTTTGCAAAAAAAATAGTTAACAGGATGTCATCGTGCTATCCATTAATCTGTGCTGGTGAATCCAAAGTCAAGAAAAGAGCATGGTCCGAGCCAAATGGTCTTGTTCACTTGAGCATTCTCATATTTTTTCTTGTTTTGGACAGTGGCCAAAAACAGTGGCCACCGAACAATTATAGGGCCAAAGCACTAACCATAACAATCTGACAAAGAGCAGATCCAAGAATAAAAACCCTGTTCGAAGGCCACGATAGCAATCATAATACCATCAACCCAATGTCCTTTGAAACCTTCGTCGAAACCTATCGTTCCAGCTTTTCTAATAACGACGAGATGACTCCTGAGGAAATTCAGGACACCTTGGATATATGGGACGAACTTTTGCAGCTCTCAAAGAGACTCAAAATGGAGAGGAAGCATTGGGAGGATCTAGAGGGCCTTGGCTTACCTGAGTACGCGACGAATGAGGAGTGGTTGGAGGCAGCCATAAAGTCGGGTCGAACAGGGAAATCTGCTGAGGAACTCACTACCCTTGTTGCACGATTGACAGAGATCTCAGAAGATTTCGAAGCGGTGATGAAGCGATTCAAGGCGGTAGGGAACAGCAGTAAGAAGGCCCAGCTCCGTCGCACGCTTTCAGACGTTTTTCCTTTCGCCAAAGGTGAGAAAAAGTGTCACTACACTCTAAATCTTGGCATGACGATTCGTAGAAGACGATTTGACAGATATCTTTCCGCTCAAAGGCAACAAAGTTCCCGAAGGAAGCGACGACTTGAAGACGAGTTGATGAATGAAATTAACATGCTATCCAAGAGTGTCCTGTAGAGAGTAAACAGTGCTATGCGTAATAGTTCACAGAAGATCTGCTGCACGAATGACACGTGTCATGTTGCCGGATCATGAAGAACGGCGAGCAGATACCGATCATCTAAAGAACAATAAAGAACAAAGCGTCAGTCGGAAGGCAAAGACCATAAAATATTCACGTACTAGGCGATATCATCAGTTCATGCCGCTTTGTTCGTATCCTCATAAACCGGATCTCGTCCTATTGTATTTACTTTCTGAGCTCAAGTGTTTCAGCATTCAGAGCGATAGATACGTACTCCATCAGTTTCACCTGCGTGAACTTCCTCCAATCCGCCTTGAACGCTTCCTACAATCCGCCCGATCACTGTCGCGTACTTCCGCCCTTGCTCGCCCTCGAAAATGACTCCCGAATGTCGAATGATACTCGCTGGATGTCCCCTTGATATCAGCATGTAGCCAAGTACCGAGCGGTGAGATGAGAGCATCGCGAGTTGTGCTTCAAGCTCTGGTGGCATAACAGATGATGATGACGAATTATTTGGCACGGTTTGAGCATTTGGATGAGATACAAACGATGTGCTTGCTGATACAGTCGTACTCGTAGACTGTCGTTACATTCGTGAGGTTACAAGGAAGTCGTTGAACGCTTTATGGACAACGAACCATGCAAGATGAACGCTGATTTCAGGTAGGTGTTTGACTCTGTTGTTTAGGTATCAGCTGGCCATGCACGTGCACGACGCGTCAAAAGGAGCTGACGCGTTGATATGACAAGAAGTAAAAGTTATTGTGTATCTGCAGAAATTGAACAGCCTCATCTGAATGAATCTAAGTTCGTTCTGAAGACGGGTTGGTGAACGTTCGAAATTTCGAATATTTCTCCCCATATCGTCTGGTGGACACTGTCCCCAGTTTATTGGTAGTTGCTAGCAAGCGATCATCGAGTGCGAAAGACGTTACGAGAAATTACTTCGTTATATTGTATGTTTGTAATATCAATTTCTAACCTACACTAAAGGTCTGCTATATAATAAGATACGTGTATGATCTATACTTCCTGGATAAGAGCAGGAAAAATAATAGTCAAGGACTCAGTATATCAGAAAATACAGTACAATTCATTTCCAGGTGGCCCAAATCTAATTAAACGCTTGAGTCGCGTGAAGAAATTGTAACATCGAATGGTTCTATATGACTAGAATGGAAGCATAAGCACTCAAGAACAACAAAAATCCCTCATCAATCACCTTGTGGTCCCATCAGTGAAGCATAAAGTGGGAAGTGTATTTCCAGTTGGTAGAGAGATGTCAAACTTCGAAAGGATTCCGGCCATCGTAAAGAGCATAGTTGTTTCGGAGAAGTTCATACCTGAGAATCATGGTTCAAATTTTGTCGACAAACTCTAGAAAAGAGCTGTACCTGGACACCTGCGCCTCCCAAACCCAAAAGAATACGTCCTAGGATCTGGCTGTCGCGACTTGCTTGAGGATTGAGGAGAGGTAAACCGTTCCGGATCAAAGGTATATGGGTTGGGATACAAATCCGGATCATGTAGGATTGCCCTTTGCATATGAGCTTCACTATCAGTAGATAAAAGAGAAAACTTACCAAACATTGGCTATCACGGTGGCGCCTTTTGGGATACGGTATCCGTTGTATTCGTCATCTTGAGTAACTCCGTGAGGTAAAGCTACTCATGAATAAGATCAAGTCATGGGAGGATGAATCTTCAATGTCGCACCTAAATTAGCTACTGGAGCGTACCTAAGTACCTCTTTCATAACTGCAGGAAGGTATTCAAGCTTGTTGAGGTCCGAAGGTTGAAGCACACGACCCTTGCCGGCCAACGCATCAAGCTCGGCTTGAGCTTTATCTTGAATATGTGGGTATAACGCCATGAGCATGATGAACGACACTAGAGCAGAGAACGTCTACCAGATCAAACAAATCAGTAAAAGTTGCAAATTCTAATCTGGAAACGCACAGTATCGCCAGCACCAGCGTACAAGCCGCCAGCACACCACTTGACAATGTCTTCCTGCTCAGCATCTACCATGTCAATCCCATTGGGACGAAGATATCGCGAGGTAAACGAGTCGATGAAATCGCCACTTTCCTTGAAGAAACGTCTATCGCTGACACGAACTAAGAGTAAATGTGTATCATACCATCTGCTTTTTGACCCATTCATGAGGAACTTCTGACAGCCCGTTCAATTGTTCTCGCCAGATCTCTCCTTGACGTTTCCATCCCGCACCAGGGAGGAATGAAGGAAGATAACGCACTGGTAGCTTTGCATCAGAGGTCTAGACATCGTGATACTCACGAAGAGCTTACTGATAGGCAAATAATCTACGAGCCATCTACCAGGGGCCATTGCCAGGCCAGATATTTTTACTGTGTCCTCAGTAATCTTGATGAACGGGTCGTTTTCAGTAACAGTATACCCGAAGGCCATTTTCATAATAACTGCGGCTGCGTTTCTGTGAGAACGGTAAGTTTTAGATAACCAGTCCCGATAAGGGAAACTACCTTCTAATGTGTTTTTTGAATTCTTTAGGATCGGCGGCAAACCCATTAAGAAGGACTTCTAGTTCAGACTGTAACAAGGGCCAATATTCTTGTGTGACACGGGCATTCAATCCCGTTTTCAAGAGCTTTCTATATTTTTTGTGCCGACTGTCTAGAGAAGAGACGTTGAAAACCGTCTTTCTGCGGTCACAAACATCGTGGAGCATGGGGAATCTGGGGCGGTCGGAGTAAATGTTTGAGCGCTTTTCTAGAAGATCATGCACAGCGGCTACATCGTTCAGGACTACGATACGACGATTGTACACCCGGAAAGAGATAATAGGGCCTATAGCGTTATGTTCATGTTAGAATGGAAGCCGGAAAACGGTGTAGAGTAGTACTTCTGAAGTCATGAGCCCAGGAATCGTAGAGCCTCCAAGGTTCTACAGTACAGAGTAAATGTTTGACGCCAGATATAATATATCCATGAGGTCCCGGTGGGAATGGTAAGGGCGGCAAAGTCCGTAAAAAGCGATAGAGTATACACAAGGAAACAAATAGACCGCTGAGAATGTAGAGACAAGGAGGTTGCATCTAGGTGGAACGCATTGATTACTTCCCATTCCCCATTATATAAGTTCCAAGTGTCGCGCTGTGCAATACGGTGGAATTTGGAACAGTGACTCAGTCTCTGTTACGGGATGCTCAGACCGTTCGCTACCCGACAGACCCGATGATAGTTTGATATCAATTCCCATTCGAGTTAAGCAATGAAAATTTGTCGATAAAGCCGGTGCCCCCGGATAAGGAAGGTAAGCAGATCAACCCTTGAGGTTTTACGAGAGTTGTGTTTGAGGACTCCGGAATTTTTCGGTCTTGGACTCCCTCTCCCTACTCGAGGTTTATGCATGTGGAATTAGTACCTTTGTTTAGTTGTACTTGTGAGCAGGAGCAAAGGTGGTGCTGCACCTGGAACAGGCGTTGTCATCTCGGCGCTTGATTTTCTGTGCTTTCCACGGTTCCGACGGCGAGCGCTTGACCGCAAGATTCAACAAGAGTTATTGCTGTGCAGTTCCATCACCTGATCATGATATATCTCGTATTGCACAGAAGGAATGGAAAGGGACGTGAAAAGCTTACGATGTCTTTTTTCTTTAGACGAAGACAATACTCATCTTAGGTCATTCAGGCAATTCTGAAGGCGGAATTGTCAGTAGATGTATTTGTACAAAGATTACAAAGTGCATTACTATACGTAAACAACTAGGCAATGTAAGATTGACGGAATAATATCCGGAAACTCAGGGGTCTGGATTAGGCCTTAAATGCATAGGATCTCTGCGACACTATCATGACGAGGGACCATCCTGACACGGAAAGGTACAGGTGAGCGGCCAGAAAGTCCATCATACTCCTTGAGGTCGATAGGCTCCCCGGGTATTTCTTCCATGCTGAAAGCCCAGAGCATTCTAGATATAGCCAAGAAGACTTCACGCTCTGCAACCCATATCCCTGGGCAGATACGACGTCTAACAAGTGGTTTCATTTATGAGCATGGGGTCTTGTAAACTAAGGGGCTTATACATACCCAGCTCCGAACATCCAATGATCACGTTCGTATGGGTCTGCTAGATTGGCCGATTCGGAGGACAATGTGGAATCATTGAGATATCGTTCAGGCTACGAAAGGGCAGGGAGAATGTACTCAGGGTTGGTATTTAAAGAATAACCGACTTACGTTGAAAGTATGTGGATCAGGATGGCGTCGAGGGTCATGATGCATAGTATACTGATCAAGATCTAATTTCAGTCGCCTGAAGCACATGGTTAGAAATGTGCTTAACTGTATTTAGTACGATGACGGTGTTCTTAGGAATGAAGTGTCCGCGGTATGTGACGTCTTCCGTATTGACGTGTGGTGTCCCCAGCCAGAAGGGGTTATGGCAACGTTCAACTTCCTGCAAATCGTTTGATCAAAATCAGTGTTTCAAGGAACGAGGGCTCCAACCTTAATGATGGAATGGATATATGGAAGATTTTCCTCGTCTTCTACTGTGGGCAAACGCCTTCGTCCAACGACCCGATCCAGTTCGGCATGAGCTTTGGCTTGTATTTGGGGGTAAGCCGGAATGAGCGCTGAGAACCACTGCATGATAGAAGCTGTCTTTATTGCATGATGTCAGAAAATCAGATAGAAAAATTAGCAATTTTCAGCTGACTGTTTCCACGCCGCCGATCATAAAGGCAGAAGCCAGAATAGCCATATCGACATCGTCCAATCCCTCCTCCTTCCTTGACAGTATCATAGTCTTAGCTAGACAATCGGGAACAGTTTCTCCACGCTTAAGCTTCGCTTCCATATCCTTGAGAAAACCACCGTAAGTCTCCACCAGGTTTGAATGAAGCTTCTTCCCTCTGGTAATCATATAATTTGGGATACGTTGGAGAAGCGGGACGAAATCTGTCAGGTTGGATACCGGTCCGGTCGTATTCCTACATGGGGCATGACCATGCGTCAAATAAGCATCCATAAAATGATACCAGGGGTGCACGAACATAAATTCTCGCGACAGCTTGAGAGCTGTCATGACAAGTGGGTCCTCTATGGCAGATGTACGAATGCCAAAGACGATTGTGAGCATGTTGTTGAGCGAACAGCGACCTGCATGTGGCTGGGGATTAATGGGCGTCGTGCCAGCTTTCCCGTATCTGTATAGCTCCCGCACGAGAACAGAGGCTTCATAGTCGAGAACGTGGGTATAGTCATCAACGGCACGCGCATTAAGCCACCCGGCTGCGATGCGACGATGCTTCCTCCTTGATATCAGTGGCGTTAAGCATATCCAAATCGATGTGCACGGAGAGACAGTTACCATCGCTCATTGTAAGGAGTAGCTGTAATGCCACGGCCAGCGAAGATAGTTTGAGACTTGAGGAACATTTCTTTTCTTGAGGAGAAAATGGAACCATTGGTAACCATGAGATCTTTCACGATTTGTGGATCAGAGACAACAACGAAGAGCTGGTTTCCAAGCCACATTGAGTAGAGCGGACCAAACTTCTTTGCCCAGAAATCTAAAGTGAGTTCTGGATAATTAGTAAGGAACGGAAAAGATCCTGGGCCGAGACGTTAGGTATTCTAGACTAGATCTTCCATTATGCGACTGAGCTTACCAACGATGGGTAGCCCGACTGGACCGTCAGGAATGGGATCACCAGCCTTATTCGTGGGTCGTCTGGCTTGCAATGTTTTGGCAACAAGGTAGACAAAAGCAGTAAAAATTGAAGCAACGAGGAGAACTCCTTGAGGGATCGTATGAAGACGCCATGGATTCTCGTACATCGGAGAGAAGGACGTCATGTTAAGAGGTAAAAGATGTGATGCGAACGGGGAAGAGATAAAAGACGCCTGTTAAGCATCCCTTGGCACTCGATGTCCTTCATTTTAACTGTGTCCGGTTGTGCGCGTGTTTTTCGCCTACTGAATAATTCGAAAGCGTTGGGATCGCAACCGCGTGGCACGGGCGAAGGACAAACGGAAGTTGTGTCTGCTGACAATCTGAGGAACCATTGATCGCTTAGGAATCTACCGAAGAGAGGAAACGGACTTCGGAAATAGTTGCTGCTTCCTGTTGGAGAAGAGATACATAGAATAAAATAACTGGCGGAAGGAAACCCTTTGCATGCCTTTTCACACGGCCTTTCACAACCCTGAAGATGGATCGTTGATGAACAATACCATGGCTCGTGACACCTTGGAGATAGCATAAAAGACGCTACATGTTGGCGAAATTCAAGCGATTATGACGAGCAGATTGTCAAAAGCCGACATCGCTAACCTGGACGTGGTAATGAATAATCCTCGGATGATCTCTTCCATAGTATCCGCTTGAAAAGAGAGTGACAGATGAGTAATTCAGTTGCGGGGAACAGGTTGCTTGACGAGCGGCGCGCGAAAAAAAATGGCTGCCGATGACACCGTAAGTATACCGTCGGTCGGGCAGGCAACGATACCTTGGCCGCGCAGCATACTTGACGTCCACGACAGGCCGATATGTCACTCCGCAAGTGAGTTAATTTGGTCGGCCGAGCAATATCTAAAAAGCGGCAAGTCTCCATAGGGGTCCACCAGACATTAGGATACTGACATCCAGACGATCGAATTCCAAAAGTAACAGCGACAATACAATTATCGCCATGGAGCTGTAGCTTGCTTTATCCTGAGCGCTCCAAACAGCAAATCATTAACACAAATCAGAACATGAACTACGGCCACATGCTCGTCAGAGGTGCGTCGCGGCAAAAATATCAAGTAAGTGATTGGAGAGGTTTGTATGCATCAATTATAGATCAGCCGCATTTCAAACTACGCGTAAAGTCCGGATGAACTGGCTCGGACTATTATTATATTTCTCACGCTGCTGGAGGCATTTCCTCGAGGACCCGTTTCGTACAAATTTCCTGTGACCACCACCCACCTCGTTGGACGTCAGCTGAACGCTGGGCGGTCAGTAAAAGTTAAGTTCAAGGGATTGATGAACAATTCAACTAACGTTTCACTTCGTTCAGGTTCTTGAACTTAAGATTTCATCATGTCCACTGGATCCAAACACCGTCTAGCGCGATGGCCACCTTGGCTCTCTCGTTGGCTTGGTTATCGTGCAACGCCTCCTCCCAAGCGCCCTGATCATATTGTCTGGCTATGGTCGTTCATTGGTGCCTTCTGTGGAATCTCGCTGATCCAGGCAGTCTTTGGGCAAGCGCAATATTTCATTTCCAGAGGAGTACCACCCATTGTGGCCAGTTATGTGAGTTGCTCCAGCATGAGGTTTCTCACGCTGTCATTGAGGGCCCATTAGGGAGCCTCAGCTGTCTTAATCTATGGTTCCATTGATGCGCCGCTCGCTCAACCTCGCCCTTTGCTTGGGGGTCATTTCATCGGGGCACTCGTCGGGGTGTGCATCACCAAACTGTTCCATCTCCTTCCAACCGAAGAACGTTTCCAGCAGCTTGAATGGCTTGCTGGATCCCTGGCATGTGCCACCTCCATCGTCGCCATGCAGGTTTCTGGCACAATCCACCCGCCTGCAGGTTTGTTTCCTTAGCTTCTGCAAATGAAACGAACATGCCACCCATGACATCATTGTAGGTGCAACGGCACTGCTTGCGGCAGTTAATTCTGATATTCGTGATATCGGCTGGTATTACCTTCCGGTGGTGTTACTCACCTCGACGCTTGCACTAGTGGTTGCTCTACTTTTCAACAACATCCAGCGCCGGTACCCTGTCTTCTGGTTCCATGCCGCAGTGTCTATTCCTGCTCCTGTGTCTCCGGACCTCGGAGGACCTGAGACGAACAATCAGTCCAAAAGTCCCGTTGGGAGTGACGGTAACATTAGTACACCAAAGCAGGAAATGATTTCACAAGTTTAAAAAGTCGTAGTGTATGTTTTATTCGTCAGTATGAAACTAACTTGCTTATGTCTTTCTTTGATTCTGATTAGATATAGATCCACCATGCTTCTTCTTGGCGCATTGATCGTGCGATGAGCAGTTCTTGATATCTTGTCAACAATGTATATACATTTGACCTCATGTGTAGATATACCCGTAGGAAAAAACTTTTAAGCCATCTCTGGGGATCAGGTTCTCAAGCAGGCCGGCCGATCTGGTGTGGGAGTAGATCCGTGTTTCGAACTGAAAAGGGTCCAAAAAAGAAAGTGAACATCTCTGCTGAAGATTTTTCGACTCCTGATGGCTTCCACATCCATAAGGGCGAAACTGTGTACCAAAAAATGATGGCTTCCACGATTCATAACGGCGAAAATGATAGAAAAAAAAACGCCTTTGTCGGACTGAAATTTTCAGCACTGACTTAGCGTCATCCAGACGTATCACCATCGGCCTCCATATGACAAGTGAAGGAAATAAGAAATGGAAAAACAATAAGGACTCGGTGCCAATTTTCTACCGCAGATTCAATTATGTTCCTGCCAAACTGTTTCAAGGTAGGAACGCTGATCTGTTCTGTGGATCAGAATCGTGACAGATGTATTTGAGATATTTTAAGGGTGCTTCTTCTCTGTGTCAACCTGTAACAAAACCTCCTTACAACTACAATGGAATTGCCGCGGACACAGAAATGCCACGACGACATCTTTGCTTCGACAGAACGGGCCGTAGCCAAATGACGAGTAATCAATCATACCATCCCTTCATGTTTCCACGGTACAATGGTGGACAATGACTCATCCATCCCCCTCAATTTATAAGCTGCTTATAGGCTGACCATCAGGGTCAGAAAACGTCCTTAGAGCCAGATCGGTCATAATGCATTATATCAATACAAGGGGCGATCCGGCACTGGGGAACGTGGGTTATCTGTTCGACCTGGGTCCCCGGATGACCTCGATCCCCGAGGTCGGACTGGAGAAAGTCATCACCCTCAAAACATAACAAGTACAATCAAAACCTCTGTCTTGTCATGGCTAGTATGTCGTCTCAGGAAGGATCCCCCAGTCCTTCGAGACGTATATCAGCGTGGATACCCCTTGCTGCGGTAATTGCCTGAATCAATCGATCTCTCTGTTTCTTCAATTTTTTTTTCATAGTTCGCGGGCACTAGTGTTGCTTTAGCCATCCCGCTTGTTGCTCTCGCGAGACAAAGGAACTCAGTGCTAAGGAAGGCACTATCAGAGACTAATGCTGCCCCTCCCAGACGCAGTGTCAAATCAGGACGTTTGAATCGCGCATCCACACCGAGTTCCAGTTCCGAGGCCGGAGTATCATCCGTACATTTTTCTGCGCCGGGCACGGGTGAATTACTTTCTGCCATATCTAAAACAGACTCCAGCACAGCATTCTGGGCAGGGAAGGCATTCGCAATTGCCACGGGTATTGTGACTGTTGGAGCAATTGTGCTTGTAGTTGGAGTCAAGTCCATTATGGGTGTCAAAGATGTACGTAGTTCCGCTCACGAGGCCAGACCTGAGATTGAGTTTTTTTTGTAGACGAAAGATTTTGCGAATCGGATGCGAACGCTGGTATGGCGTTATCTACCCAGCTTAACCTCACAGATCCATCGACCACCACATGAGAATGATCAGGGTGTACCAATTTCCGACTCTTTCGAACCAGACCCAACCTGGAAATGGGAAGAAGCAGAAAAGCGTTTGCAGGCTTCGTATCAGGAAGGTGGTTTCCCCGCGTGGACTGAGACGGCTATAAAGGAATTAGAGAATGAAGTAAAGATAGAACGAGCCCGGCGGCAAAAAGAGTACGAGAGTGCAGAAACGAATCGATAACTCGCGTTACAGCTGCAAAAGTCTGTGAGCCGCCCTTCAAGCTGAAGCTTCAAGCGTGACGTATGTGTCCATTCGAGTGTTGACAATAATGCATGTACTCTTGCAGGCTTCGGCGAACCGTCATCCTTTCAATCGATTAGGCGACGCTTGCCATGGAATGGATTATCGCTTCCGACCCGTTATCAGAAGTTGAAAATGGCCGTGACATGTGCTCTCTTTGTGTCGCTCAAGGTTAGCTCATCTCCAGAGCGGAATTTGAGCTACACAGTATGCATTCCGACTCGGCGCTCCCTTCGCTTCAGGGTATATGCTTATATCTTACATCGCCCTGTGCCTCGTTGCTTTTCTAATCAGAAATCAAAGAAATTGACTATATCAGCTGCATTGAAAGGTGTCTTCTTTAAATAAATTATCACCACGTTGTACACATTGCCGTTTTTCTGTCTTGAATTTAATCCTCGTGCCTAGCGAAAATCTTTAACCCTTGGCCGAACTCGGATTCCAGAGTGATACATTCGATATCAATGATCTGGGACGTGTAGAAGCATTATGTCAAGGATGGACTTCGTTTTCTAGGACCGACATGTTCGGGAAGATCGTGGCCGGGCATAAGTGACATTCCAGAGTAACATACTCATCTAATTCAAAACGCCAAGTTCTCAAGGTAAGGTCATTATCTTCTTAAGAATAGTCGGCAACTCTACTCAGTTAGACGACTGAAGCATCTCGATAAATCTTAATGACAGGTTACAACCTTCGCATTTTCAGTATGAGCAGAAGAGAATACCCGAATGGACAAAAATTGGGCCTGTCTCGATCTGGTCCATTGCGGGCCGCGCCACATTGCAGAATTAATCATCAAAAGAACTCATGACAAGACTGTAACAGGGAAGAGTGATCCTGGAATCTTGACGTTGTGACCCATGATGTAATCCTTAGCAACATCCACACGACTCGTGACCCACCAATATCAATCGGCCACTGTAAATCGAGAACATACGCATAGCGGTAGATCATGACATAAGAGCATAACAGCACAGCACGCTACATCAATTTTGGTGTACGAGAGGCCTCGAAAAACTGCGACTGCAAGCGTGTTTATGCCTTCTTCGCCTTGTGGACAGCCTTTCTCACGACGTCTCTCCGTTGCTTCTTCGCCAACATGACAGAGAAACGGCCGAAGTCATTGAGCAACCGCCTCTTCTCAATCGCAGCGCGCCTCTGTGCCCACGCAGACTTCTCCCACTTCTCAGCAAGAGCCTCCTTCTCAGCGAGCTTACGGACAGCGCCTGTGCCAGCACCACGGGGAAGACCGGTAAGTTTGAGGGGTGTAAGGGTGAGGTGCTTGTAGGGGTATGCTTGACGAGGAACGGATGTCGTGGGACCGTCGATGATAGCCTGAGGATGATGTTCGCACACACATTAAAATAGATGGTCATGGTAGTCGACGCACCCGGTTGTGATCGATGATCTCAGCAATAACGGCGATTTTGCCAGCAGAGGGGCCCGCCTTTAGTAGAACGACTGTAGAAGATGAGAGACTGAAAATTTTGTTGATAAGTCATTGGACGTACCACGGCCGACCTCGACGAAACGCTTGAAATTTGACTCCTAAAGAAAGCGCATCAGCATACAATCTCCACTGCTCTCATATGTCCGTCGAAAAGAACCCGCAGCAAGCCCATCCTAAGCCAAGCGAAAGTCTGTCAACCAGCATCATCCGACCAAACTTGTCCCAATCCATCCAAAACAGCTTTCCAACCCGTTTTTTCTCGCTGCGGGTTCATTCGCACGATCTAACAGAGGTTCCTGTAGAGTTGTTAGACTTACGGGCATCGTTTTGTGTCTTGAGGGAGCCGAAGAGGTCTTGATGTCGTTGGTACTCGCTGTGGCTGTGGCTTGCGATAGTTTGTCTGTGTTTGAAATGGGAATTGCCGCGGGCACAGTTTGATGTGGTTTGTAGGTGTGCCTATTCGGCACAAATTTCATAGCTCATGGACTCAGATATATCGGAGGTATCTAGGTCGTA
>QFEW01000226.1:1433-12875 GCA_003316525.1 Termitomyces eurrhizus
TTTTTTTTTTATTTCCATTATCGTGCCTTGGGTGCTTGGCGCCCATCCTGCACGTTACATGTGAACGGCTAGCTACACTACGAGAGCTGTAGAATCCCTGCCCCCCTGCATACGCAGAGAATGAACAGGTCAGCGCTTCCCAGCACTGTTTAGACTACCCTCCCCTGTTAGATCCGCATTACAGTATTCGACCGAGATTTTGCTGGGTGTGTTGAGCGACGAGAGCCCTATGTGTCGGGCTGGGGGGTGGGACGAGCATCGAGGCCTCGGTCCCGGTTTGTGAGGTGTCGGGTATCTGTGGGATGGTATATTGCCTCGTGCCGTTAGTAAGTGAGTTTAATAGGAATAACTTTTGGTGGATGAGGGGCCTGGGTCCTCGAGGGATCAGGCGGTGGATAGTGTGAAGTGTGTTGCTCAGCTAGTCTAGATGTTGTTTTCGGTGTTCTGCCGCCTGTTTGGGTACATGCGTTTCGTGGCATCTACGTATCTGAGCAGGTGTTTCAGAGCATCGGGTGCCGACAATAAGTAGGAAATGGACTCAGCTTTTCGTTTCAGGTGCTTCGTAAGGTGGGCAAACCGTTCCCTAGCATAGTGTGGGCAGCGTACAAGGAAGTGCTCCACCGATTCCACCGCTAGGTCGTTGCAATGGGGGCAGACTGGGGACTCAGCCCTGTCGATTCTGAACAGGTGGTGGTTGAGAGGGGTGTGGCCCGTTCTCAATTGCGTGAGGATGGCTGCCTGTCTGCGGTTCAGCATCGAGATCGTGCGCATGTAGGATCTTGAGGGTATGGTTTTGTCAAAGCGTTTGGCGGCATAAAATCTCGGCGATTTCTTCCATCGGCGTTTCCACAGCACCATCGTAGCCACAGAGTCCGCCTGGCAGAAGGCAGGGATGCTGACTGGGAGGGGCCGGTGTCGGAGGTAGGTAGGGAGGAAGCTCCGGGGGCTGGAATCGCCCTTGGCTGCTTCCTTTGCTAGATGGTCAGCTCTCTCATTGGGGATGAAGCCCTCGTGGCCCGGAGACCAGTGGAGCTGCAACTTCACTACTCGCCGTGAGCGGGGAGCCCAGTCCCTGCCCGCTTCTAGTGCTGAGCGTCTTGCTGTGGCATTGATTAGGCGGTCTTGCTTCCTGTGTAGGGCCTCGGCCGCCTCATGAACATGGTCCAGCAGATGGTGCGCGGGGTGGGACCGTTGGTTCTTGAGGGCCTTCAACGTTGCCTGACTGTCGCTGCCGAAGACCACCTTGCCTCGCAATTGCCTGGTGAGGTTCTGCAGCATGTGGAGTCCGAGACTCAGCCCTACGATCTCCCCTTCGTAGACTGTGTGCTCAGCACCTGAGCCTAGGTGGTACTTCCGGTTGGAAGCCTCGACCCCATCTACGTAGAGTACCGCAGAGGCGCCGACCCCACCCTTGAAGCCTGAGCCATCGCAGAATACTGAGACGCTGGATTTGTCAAATACTTCCTCGATAGCCTCTAGGGCTGCTTCTTTTGACTCCGGGATGTGAACCGAGAACGCTGGTGCATAGCCCGGCCGACGACGTGTGGGGTCTACCTTCTCAACTCGGGTTGGTACAACACCTGTGAAGTGGAATAAGTTATGCAGGGGGGAGCGGTGCTTACGGACGGGGCCCCTTGCTGCCTCCTTCACCGGCCCATGGAGAGGGTGAGATCGCGGTAACGATGCCAAGCGCAGGGCCGCTCTCATGAGTGCTCTCCGGAGGAGCAAGTCTATTGGCAGTAGGTTAGCTAACGCCTCTAGGATATCACCTGCTGCCGTTCTTAGGCCACCGGTTATTTGCCTGGCCATCGAACGCTGGGCTGGGCAGAGCCTCTTCATCGCCGCCACCGATCCAGTCCTGTGTGTGCCTTTAGCCACTTCGCTGACCCCGGAGTACCAGATATCGGCTGCGTAAGCAAAGGCCGGTATTGCGACAGTGTTGTACAGTTGTCTTGTCCTGTTTGGCGGCATCCCTCCTGATATCCTGGACAGGCGTGCAACCTGCTGGGACCACCAGGCGGCCTTTGCAGCGATCTTCTGGGTGTGAGCTGACCAGCGGAGGCGAGAGTCAAAAATTACCCCAAGATACTTATATGTCGGAATCGTTGTGACCGTCTGCATCGATGATGAGCCGTTGGGGTTGAGGCAAGCAAGTGTCAGGTCTGAGGGTGCTACGTCAGCCTGGGAGCGGGGAAAGTTCATGAGTGCTAGTTTCGTCAGCTCAAAGGGGGAATTATGGCTGAAAGACCAGTCGAAGCCACCGTTTGCGCGGGACATCATATCGGTTACCACTTCGTGAGCCTCTGCAAGCGTATTTGCTATCGCAAGGAACATTGCGTCATCCACAAAGCCCACCGAAGCCTCTGTAGCGCTGTTGGGGTGGGCCGTTAGCAGCAACGGCGCATTGTAGAATGCATAATAGATCATCGAAAGCGGGCATCCTTGCATTGTGCCGTTGTTCATCAACATCCAGTCAGAAGAGTAATCGTCGAAGCGAAGCTGAGTGCGCCGATCGGATAGCATCTGCCCTGCTAAGCGTATGTAACTCAGCAGAACACCTCTCTCTCTCATGTTGTGAATGAGGCGGCCTGGAACTGTATTGGGAAAAGCGCCTTGGACGTCTAGGAAGAGCGCCGATGCGACTTTCCCGGATCTCCAAGCCTTCTTGATCTTGTGAACGATGAGGTGCATGGCGTCCGTCGTGTTCCTCCCAGGTCGACCCCCAAATTGGCCTGGGGGTAGGAGGCTATGTTTTTCCGCTAGGTGGGAGAGGTCAGCGGCCACTAAAGTTGAGAAAAGCTTTCCTATTGTGTTGAGCAGCCCGATTGGTCGGTAGGCGTTTGCCACGTCGTAGGCCGACTTGCCGGGTTTCCTGAGGACCAGCGTCATTGATTCGTGCCAACTTTGATGATATACTCCTAGCTCCAGCACTGCACGAAAGATAAAGTAAAGGTGGTCAGACAACACACTCGCACAGCGCTTTAGCACTACGTTAGGTATACCGTCTGGGCCTGGAGCCTTGAAGGGCTTCAGGCCTTGTATTGCCTCCGCTATGCGGGCTCTAGAGAAGAAGGGTGAATCTGGGATGGGCTCAGGGTAAGCCGAGCTGGGTATAGTGACATTGGCGGGAGGGAGAGGAAAGAAAGACTTAGCAAGTAACCGCGCCTTCTCCTCGTTAGTGGTGGCCTTCATACCTCCACCCATTGAAGGGTCCTTGAGGTCAGGGACCCTGTCGCATGCAAAGTCAGATGGTTCTGTTACCACATATTTGTTGGCCGTGTATATTTGTCGAGCGTTCACGTCTTCAAGCCAAGACTTCCAGTGTTCCTCTTTCTCTCGCTTGATGGCCTCCGCCATTTCGCGAGAGAGCCTGGCTGCCTCTCCATGTATGGGGTGGTTCTTCAGGTCCCTGAGCTTGTGCGACTCGTTACCCGCCTTGCGTTTCTGAGCTCTGAGTTTTGACAGGTCCTTGGACCACCAGCGCTTCATAAATGGGCATGGCTTCCTGGTGGGGACTATGTCCTCATCCTGGATGACGTCCTGAATGATGGCTGTCAGCTTCGTCACAGTGGAATTGAAACTCTCCTGTGTCAGAATGCGCGCCGCAGGTAGGTGCGTCTGTAGCTTTCTCTCCAAGGTTTCGCTAAATTGGGCCCAATCAACATCACAGAAGTCCTTCCTGGGTTGAGGGGGTGAGCGGGGTACCGGGAGTTCAAGGACTGTAACTATGGGTAGGTGGTCAGTGATTGGGGGGCGGAGGCTGGGAACGGTTTCGCAGGAGATGACCGGGCTTGAGTCGGAATGCGTGCACCAGACGTTGTCCGGTCTCGTCCAGTTGCCGGCCGAGGTCTGGAGGGTGGGGAGCCCTGGTGGGAGGGCTAGGTCCATGTCGTAAGTCTCGATCAGCATCAGAAGCGGTTGAATGAAGTCTGCGGCGTTGTTGAGGCGCCGATTGTCGATTGACTCCCAGGTTGGGTGATGGCGATTGAAGTCCCCTAACCATATCATCTGGTCTATGGTAGGGGGGTTAGCAGCTGGGCGGTGAGAGGATAAGAAGGCGTTCAGCGATTCCAACGCGTTGTTGTTCTTGCATGCATTGTAGACGTTAAAGATTGTAATGCGTCCGTACTCGCCTGCGAACTGTACTGCGGAGATGTCTGTCGTCGACAGGGTCAGCGTGTGGTACGAATCCGCTGCTATGCTGGCGTTGATTAGTAATAAGGAGTGTGTGCGGGTACTCCCATCTCTGCGGTGGTTGCCGGGATATATGACTCTCCAGTGGGAAGAAGCCTTGGTGTTGCCCAGCCTGTCGAGGAAGGGCTCTTGAATGGCCAGTACATCCCAGTCCATGGGATTAGCCGTGTTCAGCATTGCGGCCTGCGCTATGTCTGATTTTCGGACATTTTGTTGCCAGATGCGGATCTTCTCCGGTGCTTTTGAAGGGAGCCTGTTCATTGAGATGGTGCAGGTGTGGAGGTGGTCGTCCGTTGTAGTCTATTGCTCCTCTGTGTTGTGAAGCCAAACTCGTCTAAGTTACCAGCCCTACCCGGAGCCCTGCATATCGAGAAACTCTGAGGCTGTGACTCCGTCCTGGGCTGGGGGTCCGGATTAACGGCCAATTGGGGGGGAGTGGCTTGACCGCCCGTGGCACTGTGAGCCTGGGAGTGATCCTGTGAGTCAGTAACCTTATCCCTCCTGGGAAGAGTTGCACAGGAAATGGGGTCGTTGGTCGGAAAGAGCGGCATTCTGTTTTCAGGGAGACGGTCGTCGAGTTCCCTGCACAGCCTTACGAACGTCGGGCAGGAACGGTCTGTGCAGCTGTGAGCGGAGGACGGGCCACAAGCTACGCACCTGGAGTGCTCAGAGCGGCAACTGGGCGCCGCGTGGCCCGGCTCTGAGCATCGTGCACAGTGTTCTTTACCCTTGCATGCATTCCTGAGGTGGCCGTAGTGCTGGCAGCTGTTGCAGCGCAGAGGCTCCTTGATATCCTTTCTTATTACAATCTGACGACCCCCCACAAATGTGCGACCTCGAATCAAGCTGTTTGCCACTGAGGGGTCAGTGCTGATGATTCGTAACGTCGCAACCTCCTGTTTGGGATGTCGCAGCTCCGGTCTCTTCAGCCATGAGGCTGAATAGATGGAGCCTCTGGGCAGGTTGTTCTCACTCTCCAGGTTGTCCAAGCTGCGTCGATTGGATGGGTCGAAGGATCCATTACAGGGAACAAATCGGGCAATCATGGCGTAGATTTTGGGCTGGGCTACCATCGAGTAACCAAAGATATCTTCCAACGCGGTCCACTCTTTGTCGGCGTAGTCGCGGAACCTTTTGGCTGCTTCAGCTGATATGAACTCAAGGAGATACGCACCGCCTGTCGTCAATTTCATGCCCACCACCTTTGTCGTGTCTGGTTGCTGGGGGATCTCGCCGTCTTCTGAGCTGCCCTGGGAGAGGTATTTTGTGTCCAGCTTGGCTAGTGCCTCGTTCAGGAGGTTCCGTAGCGTTGCCGTCCCCTTGGGAGTGAAGTCCTTCGGTGCATTGTCATCCTCCTTGTCGAAGGAGACCAATACTGTGCGGTTGCTCTGCAAGATTCTCTGTTGCACCCTGTCGTGTTCGCTGTGGGAGAGTGCATCAGGTCCACTCATTGGTGGGCACTGTCCCGTAGCAGCAGGAGCATACGACGCAGGGGCGGGTGCCTGCGTTTGTGCGGGGCGCCCTGCCACTATCGAGGCCCATGTAGCTGCTTGGGCCTGGCTCTTTGTGGAGGCGGATTCAAGGCGATCCACCACCACATCTAGAGATGAGGTCAGTTGTGATAGGATTGATGACGAACCTTCGAGGCTGAGTGTTGATTCCGCTCTCTTGGTGTCACTGGCTGCCAAGAATTCTACTGACGTTCCCAGCTTGCTAATGAGGCCTTCTAGCCTGTTCGATGCCTTTGACGCCACAGCGTCCGCTAGGGTCTCTGAAACTTGATCAGTGACATCTGCTTCGATCATAAAGGCTACTGCCAGGACAGTCGATTTGAGCTCAGGGGATTTGGAAGAGAGTGCCGCGGTGACCAGGATGTTCGTCAGCTTCATGCGATCATAGGGGTCGGCAGCTAGGATCCAGCCTTTGGACTCCAGCCATTTGCGTGCCTCCTGTAGACTCTTGACCGGGCCGGTGTCAACTGCCAACAACGTTTTGAGATCCGAGTGCGTCGGGAGCAATCGGGAGCGTTCTGGGGTCCCGGATTGGTTGGCACCGTTTGAAGCGAGCGCTGAGGAGGTTCTCCTGGTATATGCCATAACGGGACGGATATCGGGCTCGGGAGGGGGGGTGTGGGGCAGCCTAGGCTGCTTGGGAGAGGGAGATGAGAGAGAGATAGGGTGTTTGAATTGACTTTTCACTACTCTATGGCCAAAACTATCAGGACCCCGAAAGGGGTGATGATGGTTAAGGATCAAGGTGTGTCCCCTCAGTATAACTTACTGAGAAGGGATTTTGTGGAAAAGCAAAGTGATTATTAGAAGAATCTGTATGAGCAGGAAGTGGAGAAGAGAAGTTCCAATCTATGCTTGAGGGCATGCATGCAGTAGTGGTGAGTAGAGAACAAGTCCAAATAAGCTTGCATATGTGACAATGTAACAAGCATGTCACTATTGCCAACATTCAATTGTCTTGATTATCTTGCAGAATTAGCTTGTTGCATTGCAATAGTCAGGTCAAACAACCAGTAGTTGATTTTACTAATTACATAGTTAGAATTCAAATTTTAAAACTGTCATTCCAAGATGAAAAGTTGCTATAACCTATAGTACACAAATAAGTTATGTGACCTCAGTTTTTGTATACATAACACAATTAGACCTACCTATAGTATATGAGTAAGTTATGTGACCATAGTAAGATGGTAAGTATAGTATCCATCATTTATAGTATTAGACACTGATGATTTGGAGTTACTGTAAGTGGCACAAACCTGACAATCAAGAGGGTCAATACAGTTATATTCATCCTCTATATTAATTACATTCACCTTTAGACTCAAATATATATATAGCTGCTTACTAGTAAAGGCACTCTCAGTTGAATATATGACAACTGAGAATGAGTAACAAAAGACATTTTACAGTATTGAACTAGCTTACTGATATCCTGTGTAGAACATGTACTTACTTGTATATCATCTAGGTAGGATATCAGTCAAATATACAACACTGAGAAACACATACTTACTCATATATCATCTAGGTCCTATGTTTTAACATATAGTGTACATTTACTCACTTAAGCTTTGTATACTTGACTGAGAGTGGTATATGTGTAAGTCAAAACTATTTTGATGAGCTCACTTCAATAAAAACTACTTAATCTTTCGCACTTTTGTTGGATGCCAGTAGGTCACTGCAAGTGTTGCAGAGTTCAATACTTATAGAGTCAATATAGATTTTATTTAAACTTATTCTGAATACAATCCACAAGTTATGACAAGCAGTAAACATAGTAATTTATTGTCAAGTATATATACTAAAGGTAAGCATAAATCTGTATAAAAGTCAAAGGCATAGTAAAAGAAACAAGTATACAAGTAACAGCAGATTTTTAGTGTAAATTAAATGCTTTAGTCTTCTCCTGATTGAGTTTCCTCCAAGCTAGACTATTCAACCACAAACCAAAGATCCTGTGACTCACCTGGAAATGCTGGCATTGGTTGCATTGGTTGCATTGACACAAGTGAAATTATGTCTGATGCAGGAATTGCCTGCAAACTATCAGAGCCTCTATTATGACATGCCCAAATTGTGTTGTATGAATTTGCCAAGATTTCAGCATCTGGATCTGAATATATAGAGACTAGTGCCCATGGAACTAGTTCCTTTGAGTTAGAGTCATTGAAGTCAGAGTCAGAGTCATTCAAATTGTTAGAGTTGTTGTTTTTTGATTTAACATAGAAATAGAAATAGACTTCTGCATATGTGATGTGTCCATCAAAGTTGATCTAAAAATAAAATTTATTTATTTCAGCCTATATAACTCTTGTTTTTTTTTGTAAAATACTTGCCTTGACATTATGAGTGATATGAAGGTTACTGCTCACTTTTCATCATGGAAGATACTTCATGCAATTTGTCCATTTGGCAAATGCACATGGCCTCATTGTCTGATAGAAGATAAATTGAATAAATCTAATATCACAGCTGCTTCTGGACCAGCTGAAAGTTTGCAAGGATATCTATCTCAACAAAATAACAGAAATGACTTGTCACAAGAAAGCTGCTGAGTAGTGGGTTGTGATTTGTGAACCATAGCCTTAAGATCTGGATATAAATTTTTAAAGAGCATTAATCTGACATCAAAGCAAAGCACATTGAGCAAAATTGGCAAATGGATCTGAAGGCTGACAAATCTCCTTTCCAAGATTATCAATAGTATACTCCATTGTATACTGAGAAAGATGCTCCAGGTCCTACTTGGAGAGTTTCAGATGCCAGATGAGTTAGTGTATGAATTGATAGATGTCAAGCATGAAATTGATCAACTTATCACTGATAGTATAGAGCTTCAAACTCTTCAATGAATTGAATAAGTAGAGAATGCCCTAAAGTAATCTGATGCCTAGTAATGTGGTGCTGAACAAAAATTTGAATTACAGCAACAAGCTTGCAAAAGTTATGCCAATATTTATGGAGAAGAATCACTTGAAAAAAAGCTGGACCAAGGCCATATATATAGAGAAACCACTCAGTGGCTTTAAAACCACTAGAAATTTTTTCTGCAGGATTACGAGGTGTTGGATGGAAAGATGATGGAAAATATTGAGTAGCATTCTCTACAAGCTTTCCATGATTAATCCAAACATCTCCAATCAGAGTGACCCATTCCCAGTTCTGATCATTTGAATGTTTGAGTGTTCCATGCCAGAGAAAAATAAGCAATTCTAGAATATTGAGGCAAGGCCAATGCATCAAGTCTAGAGGAAAACAGCAGGGAACTGGAATTGAAAATTCAGAAACAAGACCACTGAGTAGACTAGGTTTGCTAAGACCTGTAGCTTTGCAATTTTGCTCATAAGAATTCTGATCCTCTGAGCCTATAAGTATGCACAATTTTTCTTTATATGCCTCAACAGGCAGTGGCTGCAGTTTTCAGATGTTGATATCTGGATGGTTGCAATCAGAAACAGTATAGTTGTTTGGTCTGAGATGAGCTGCAAAGTAATGTTCACTATTGTATTTATGGTGCCCTTTTATGCTACAGCCTAGACAGCAACTCTGTGCTCCATAGTGTCCAACACAATCATCTAGTTCTGTCATAGCAACTGCATCAGCAGTTTCTAAGGCAAACAAAATGTGAGAAAAGATAATACTCTGTGTTTTAGCATCCCAGACTGCCAGGCCTTGGCCATTATTTTCATGCTGTAGAGCTGACACATGATAAAGTGATCAAAAATATATAAGTCAACAATCTTGGGTTTATTTGGACCAGGAATAGTAAAGAGTACCAGGATTTTTTTTCCCTTAAAGTATAAATCAGGTGCATAGTTTTCAATTTTACCAATGCCAATCCAAGTATCAGATTTTTTGCTTTGATATAGCTGTAAACCATCAAGAATATTGATATCATGGTGTCCTTGCTGTTAATTTGAATATGATCAGCAAATTCAATAAAATCACTCCCACAGAATATATCATCATATATCATATCAGCATCCTTGTCAGAATCTAAATTGTTGAAAAGATTCATGACTTTTTCTATCTTATGCCCAAGATATCACATGGCTTCAGCCCCTTCAGTTGACCAGCACAATGTTTGGATCTGTGGCCCAAGTGGAAAGGTATATGCCTACTGTCGAGGCACCTTTTTGCTATATTTCTCAAACTGTTCAGGATTAAAGCGTGGCTCATGACATATTGTACATGTGTCAAGTTTAGCAAGAGGCCCAGTAAATGCATGGCAGGAACTTATGCACATGTCATCCATGACAGAGACTACACCACTAGCATTGGCAACAAGCTTTTTGACACTGTGGAATGAGAGCATTTTACTTTCAGGATAGCGTTGATGAATAGCACTGCAGCACTGGTTATAGTTTGCCTTGCTAGCATCTGTGGCTGTAAAGAT
This sequence comes from Termitomyces eurrhizus, assembly GCA_003316525.1. NCBI lineage: Eukaryota > Fungi > Basidiomycota > Agaricomycetes > Agaricales > Lyophyllaceae > Termitomyces > Termitomyces eurrhizus. Next base: position 11,541 of record QFEW01000226.1, read on the forward strand.
CTCAAGAGATAGCTGATCATCTGGAGTAATGATGTTGACAGATCCTTGGATGGGATTGTAAAGATGGTATAAAGTATCTTCATCAAGCTTGTCATCATCTAGAGTTGCTGCCTGTATTAAGTGAATATATTCCTGAGAAATGTGTAGACTCTCAATGTGAGCCTCAGATAGGTGCTCTTCTTCCCCAGTTGGTGAGAGCAATATATCTGGATCATTCTGTGCAGCTAAAACTGCCTGTGCACACATTTGAGCACTGAGTATACCAATACTTTCATCATCTGAGGTCAGACTCCTCAAACTCCTGTTCTTTAGCATTCTCCCCACTCTCCAAATCAGTAGCAGATGTGTGAGAGCCAGAATCTAAGCCAGTTGTGGAATCTTCAATCTCCAATTCCTCCTCAACAAGACCAGACTCATGAGTGGTGGAACTCTCAGTGATGAGATTGCCATGAGACAAGGCTGGCTGACTTTGATCTTCCATCCTCTTTAACAAATTCCTGCTAGGTGAAATCTGTGACATTGAAGTCATTATTCTAGTTTTTACACAATAACAATATGTAAATCTTACTATACGAGGCCATTTCCTTGATCCAGTGCTCATATCAATAGTATCTTCAGCTTCTGCTTGCCTCTGACAGCTACTTTCCTCATGCTTGTCAGATTCAGACTGGTCTGTGTCATGGAGCCACCTAGAGAATGAATCAACATTGGGAGGTTGGTATCTGGGGCGATCACAATGGTTCCAGACTGTCTTAGTAGAAACAATAGCTCCACAACAGATGTTGCATTTGCAAAGGTTTCTGATTTGAGCTAGCCATGACAAGAGATGCAACTGTGTGAGTGTGCAGAGGAAACGGTGCTCAGAACTCAATCGGTGGGCCCATAGTTTATATAACATGTTGTGCAAAGTTAACATTATGCATGCACGAGGCCCATTTCCCTTACATTGTCCTTACAAGTGGATTTTGGAAACCGTTCTTAATTTAGATGACTTTTGGCTCATGTCCCGAATTCTCCACCTGGACCCAATGGCGTCAGATATTTACATTCAACTTCAGATTCCCACAGAACGTGTTCTCGGCTTGGTGATTTTTTTTCTTTCTTTTCTTTCTTTTTGCCTGCCTTTTTTTTTGTCTTGTCTTGTCACCAACATGCCGTTTTTTATTTGTTTTGTAAGTTTCTAACATACCAATTGGCACATGGTGTGAAGTATTAATGTTGTTTTTTTTTGGCTTTCTGCACGGGTCTAGATCGCCTTTTTACTCCAACCCTCGCGCGCCGACTCGCCGTTTCACATCAACATCAAACCCAATCATCTCGAACTTTAACCTAGTC
>QFEW01000233.1:0-13684 GCA_003316525.1 Termitomyces eurrhizus
AGGAATCTGACAACGATGCACGGGGCTCCCCGATAGCAACCATCCCCCCCCCTAGGTTTCTACATGCACCAGCCTCACCCACTCTCTCTATAGATCACGACGGAGATACCACGATGGTAAATCAGCCCCCAGAACAGGAGAATGCGAGTCCCTTGATGGGAGAAAGCACGCCGCAGGGCACGCAGAAGGCACACGACCCTCAGGCAAAGGCTGACCCCCCATGGATCATACGGCGCACCAAAAAGAAAGGACCAGAAGTACTGGACGCTGGCAAGGAAATAGACCAAGCCCCCCTGGGCACTCCGGACGATCCACCAAGATTACCGGACAACCTTATCCATACACCCACCCCAATTGGGGGCTTTCCCACCATCCACCTGCTGACACCGCCATGGTTCAACCTGCTCCCCGAACAAAAGAGCAATTTCGACACGTACCCCAACCCAAAGGTATGGATCCGGGACTGGCAGGCAAGCAAGGAAGCGGACCTTATGCAGGCCAGCGATAATCTTCGAGAACTCATCTTCCGCATGACCGGGGAAAGAGTCAAACTCTCGACCCCACAACAGGAGAAAGAGGTCCTCTCGCGAAGCCGTAAAGACCGCCACAAACCACCATACCATTTTTTGGCATCCGGCATGTCGATGGCGGCGGGAGACTTACTACTAGCCCACCCGATTATTTTGACTCCAGAGGCAACAGCTTTCATCCTCCCATACATCCCACAACTGCCGCGTCTCCTATGTACAATAGAAGGATTTACGCTAAGCATACGAAGCCCTGAAGCAATCTCCGAGTCGGAATACATAGCAACACAGATCACGAGGAAAACACTTCTCGTGGACGAAACCCTGATCTCCCTGCTAAAAAGCAAGTTGATAGGAGACGACACATCCCAGCATGATACCACGCCGGCCACGGACATCTTGGGTAACGTGGAGGCAAAGTTAGCGGCAGGAGAAGAGTCTGTGGATAGGTCTGAAAAGTTTCGATCCAAGAAGCCCCTGTGGAATATCCTGTTCCGCACCCCGCCACCAATTACGTGGACAAGTTTCTTCATCATACTACAACACGTTCGCTCTAAGAGTTTTATCGACATGGACTATGGTAGTGCTATGCCGGTGGATGAAGAGAAGCGCCTACACTGCTTCAACTGTAAGAGCGCGGACCACAACCCAACAAACTGCGCGTTCAGCACCTTAGAAGGATGGTACGGAAACAAAGCTACAGCCAAAGTAGAAGAAACGGCGGAATTTGCCTCATCAACCCGACCTCAGAGGCCCTACGAATTCGAGAGGCCACGTGAAGACCGTAGAGGGTACCGTGGACGAGGTGCACGGGGGATGGGCCCCTTGTCCTATAGAGACCGCAGGTAATAAACAGTATCACGATGTAGAAATGAGACGTAGACAAAGCCATTACCGAATAATTTTTTTCTCCCCCAAATCGTGCCTAATGGAAAGATGAATTTACTGGGCTTTAGGGCAACAGGTAATCTCTCCAGGGCAACCTAACTGGTCTAGGTTATGTCCAGACGGCGTCGTATTTACGAGGGTTAGGCCGTGCGGCGATCCCGCTTAAGTCACTTGGCTCTGCCAAGGGACAAGACCCAAAACCACAAACCTGACAGCACATATATTGATACAAACACACGGGACGACTTACAGAACAACGGGTACACACCCCTCCAGGAAGGAGAGGGCGTGCTTTCAACCGTCAATCACGCCCTTAACGACGCCCTGGTAGGGATCGGCGACGGGTCGCGATTAAACGTCGACCTCCCACGACGTGAATACAACAACACAACCTTAAGTGAGGATGGAGGAACGACGAGACAACCCCTAATAACTGGGAGAGGGGAAAGAAACAGTGAACCTCCACAGGGCAATCAGGCTTCTTCTGAGGAAGAAACACAGTCAAGAGGAAACGTGGCAGACCAAACCGAAGATGAGGAGGAACTGGACATAAACTTCCCAGCACGGCCTCATACGAAAAACTGTAAAGCAAAAAGGGGAGCTTTACGAATCGCAACACTGAATATGAGAGGAGGTGGATCGGACACTACAAGACGGAAATGGAACGAAGTGAACCAATTAATTAGGGACAGTAAAATTGACATACTAGCTATACAAGAAACGCACCTCACAGACGAGGCTCGGGAGGAAGTAAATGAACTTTTCAAAAGACAGTTATACATTATGTCTAGCTTAGACACATCGCAGCCTAATGCAAAAGGGGTTGCGTTTGTACTAAATAAAAGAACGACAAGATGGGAGGAGGCTAAAACCACCACGATTATAGATGGAAGAGCTCTGATACTAGAAATCCCATGGACAGAGCATGAAAAACTTCAATGTGTAAATGTTTACGCACCAAATGAAACACAGCAGAATGAGCTGTTCTGGATGCAGCTGAAACAATACTGGTCCGGACAAAGAGCTAGGCAAAAACCACAGATAGTCCTGGGTGACATGAACGTAGTCGAAGATGCCTTAGATCGGATGCCAGCACACTACGACCCATACCAAGCGGTAAGCGCTCTCATAGAACTTAAAACACACCTAGGTCTGTCGGACGGGTGGCGGAAACAAAACCCGAACACAATAGACTTCTCCTTTTATATGGCAGGGCGCCCCCTCCAATCAAGAATTGACCGAATATACATCAAGGACTCCCTAGAAAAATACACGTGGAACTGGTCGATAGATAGAATAGGAATTAATACAGACCACCTCTTGGTTGCTACGACCATTTTGAACCCGAAATTACCCTATGTAGGGAACGGACGGTATGCAATGCCGATCCACCTAACCAACGACGAGACCCTACTAGACACCCTTGAGAAACTAGGGTCTGTATTCCAGAAAAGACTAGAAGATATGAAGGGAAGAAGAACTCCTGAGGAAAACCCACAAAAACTTCATAAATCCTTTAAAATCGAAATGCTGAAGGCCATAAGGACGCACTCCAAGAATGTGACGCCAAAGATTCTGAGACAAATTGATGCCCTTAAAAGGGACAAAGAAGGAATCCTGAATAATCTAGCGCTAGAAGAGGAAGAAAGACGCACCGAAGCAGCCTTCCTGGATGATCAAATCAAACAACTGGAAATAAAGAGATTTGCAAGGGCGAGAGACACTGTCGCTACTAGTTATATGGTACACGGGGAAATGCTTACAAAGCCATGGATAAACATGAATAAGGAAAAAAAGCCACGAGATGTCATTACGGCACTATGTATACAAAAGGAGGATGGTATACGCGTGGAACGGAACTCAAAAAATATGGCAAACATAGCAAAAGAGTACCATGAAAGCCTACAAAAAAAAGATGACCCATCTGTGCACAACACACATAAGAGAAAGACCAAGAAAGTTCTAAGAGAGATAAGCCGGAAGATAACGAGGGACCAAAAGATGGAAATGAAGCAAGCCATCTCGAAGGAAGAAGTTAAGGAGGCATTGAATGATCTCCCAAACGGGAAAGCAGCAGGGCTGGATAGCATCCCCCAAGAGATATGGAAAGAGCTAGATAAAAGGTACGACCTAGCATGCGAGGATGAAAGAGAAGGATTCGATGTAGCGGAAATGCTAAGAATAGTCTTCGACGACATATGGACACATGGAATGGAAAAAGACACCGGGTTTGCAGATGGGTGGCTCTGTCCTATCTACAAAAAAGGAGACCGCACGGATATAGGAAATTATCGACCCATAACAGTGCTAAACACTGATTACAAGAGCTTCACAAAAATACTATCGAAGAGGCTGAGCCTAGTTGCGAACGATATAATCCACCCTGACCAAGCTGGATTCATGTCCGGAAAAAGAATTGAAGACCAGACGGAATTAGCCCAGCTCATGGTAAGATGGTGTGAGACAGAAAGGAAAAACGGTATGATAATATGCCTAGATCAGGAGAAGGCATACGACAAGATAGTCCACAAGTTCCTGTGGGCATCTCTAAGAAAGTTCGGGATCCCCCGTGAATATATAAACACTATCAAGATGCTATATAGTGACGCGTACACCAAAGTGATCCTAAATGGGGAGACTAGCGAACCATACAAGATCACAAGAGGTGTGAGACAGGGTGACCCTCTCTCATGCTTGCTGTTCAATTTGGCAATTGAATCACTGGCACAGCTGCTAAGAAACTCTACCCTACAAGGTTTCAAAACGGGAGACCAAGTAGAGAAACTTATTGCCACACTTTTCGCTGATGACACAACTATCTATCTATCAGAAAGTGATGATTTCGAGACACTACAAGATATTTTAAAGACGTGGTGTGAAGCCTCAGGGGCCAATTTCAACATACCGAAGACGGTAGCAGTACCAGTTGGCTCTGCTGAATTCAGGGAAGAGTTAATTGCAAGTAGGACAATGAGGACAGGAAACTTAAAGATACCGGAAAACGTGAGAATAGCAAGGGAAGGAGAAGCCACGAGGCTATTAGGAGCGTTTATCGGAAACGGAATAAACGAGACTGATGTTTGGACACCAACTATGGAGGCAATAACACGAGACCTTAAAAGATGGTCCAAGGGCAACCCAACTATAGAGGGAAGACGACTGATAATAGGAATGGTAATAGGTGGTCGAACCCAATATAGAACGAGTGTGCAGGGGATGCCACAACAAATCGAACTGGAAATAACAAAGATGATTCGAAACTTTATGTGGGGAGAAGGAAGCAAGCCAACAGTAGGGATGGAAACCTTACTCCTCCCTCACAACAGGGGGGGGAAGAAACTGCTCGATATAAAAATCAGAAACGAATCAATAGAACTTATGAAGATCAAGAGGTACCTGAACGTCGGAGAGACAAGACCGCAATGGGCAAATATAGCGGACAGGCTAATAGAGAGAAACCTTGCAAAAAAATGGGAGAAAATGAAGGGCAAGACCTTTGTAAATACCTTCCTGCAATCAATAGACGTAGACGCTCGAACTAAAGAGGAAGGGCTCCCACCGTCTCTCAGACGAATGATCCGAACTGCAAGAAAGTTTGGAGTGAGCTTCTCGCCACTAATAATGGAAAAAAACCTGAAATTGGATATGCCTGCCTGGATGCACCCGGGACTAGAAAAGGTAAAAAATCTAAAGCTGAATACAGCAGTACCCGAGTGTTTGCGTGTGAATCACGATGTCCTAAAGGTCCGAGACATGATGAGGGTAGGACAAATGACGGACACACAGTTAAACCTGAACCACAAACCACGACGAAATTGCGCATGTGACCCCTGTAGGAATATGAGGGGTGCAGGGTGTGAGAACCCACACAAATGTGGAGAATACGCGAGAGACTATGTGGGAAAAATAGAAAGGAAATGGAACCCCGTATACAATGACGTCGACCGGAAGCTCACAGAAAACGAGAAAGAACTTTTACAAAGAACTGGGGGCACAGTTTTCGATCCAGACATAACCCTAAAAGGATCTCTCACAGGAGGCTTCCGTGTCTTTACCGGAAACAGAACACAAGATGACATCAATAATAGAGACTACTCTAGAACATATATAGGCCAGCCACTTTTAACAACCGTATACACAGATGGCTCATGCGAGAAAAACGGGTCAATAGAAGCAGTAGCGGGAGCCGGCATCTGGTTTGGTAAAGATGATCCCCGTAACAGAGCTCTCCGCCTACCAGTAGATATTCCTCAGACAAACAATACAGGAGAAACGATAGCTGTCCTGGAGACATTGAAAATGGTACCAGGAGAACAAAGCGTCAAGATAATGAGTGACTCCCAATTGGTAATCGACAGTCTCACGAAACACCTTAAAAAGCACGAAGACGAGGGTTGGATAGGAACAGCGAATAGGGACTTAATGAGGAAAATCGCTGCGAGTATGAGGTCGAGGAAAGGCCTGACTATATTTGAAAAGGTAAAAGGACATGCAGGGATCCTAGGCAATGAAGAGGCAGATAAATTAGCAGGAATCGGTGCAAAAAAACTAATCCCAGACGTACTAGATATGGAGATGACAAAAGGTTACGACCTTCGCGGGGCGAAACTAGAAGCCATGACACAAGCAAAGATATACCAGGGCATTGTTGAAACGAAACTTACGCCTGAGAGACGAGGCACTCTGATACATTTGGACATGACGAGATGGGCTATAAAAGACATTAACCAAGAAGCCCCGACGGACGAAAGAATATGGCTGTCGCTAAAAGACAAGGCGTTGTCTAGAGAAGCAAGAGCTTTCCTATGGAAAACGATGCATAATGCGTACAAAGTCGGAAAGTACTGGGAAAACATACCTAATTATGAAAATAGGGCCCTATGCCCAGAATGCGATAATGCCACAGAAACTATGGAACATATCCTCACCGAATGCAGGGCATCGGGTCAAGACACAATATGGAAAATGGTCGGGCTGCTCCACGAAAGGAGAAACATCCTCCTCGAAAAACCCCCCCTAGGAGCACAATTAGGATGTGCCCTCGCAAATAGAGGTTCGGAAAGGGATAAGGCAGGGGCAAAAAGGTTCTCTACAATCGTAGTGTCGGAAGCATCAAGAATGATATGGAAAATTAGATGTGAATGGCGGATAGCGAGAGGATCAGACCCCGAAAAGAAATTAACGGAAGCGGAGATAAAGAATAGATTTAGAAAGGCTCTAGCCCGCAGACTGAAACTAGACTGCCTGGCCACAGACGAATCACGCTTCGGAAGGAGGGCAACAGAAAATAAGGTGGTCAGGAACACATGGAAGCACTTCCTTGAAGGAAGCTTAGACCCCCTCAAGTCGTGGAGAATAGCGACCGAGGTTTTAGTGGGTATTGGATAACCGAGTCCCACACACGCGTGCGTAAATGCATTTCCCACGGAGTGGCTCCACGACTTGATTGGCTAATAGATCTACAGATGCAACCTAACATGATTATCCCTGGACCCGAAGGTTGACCTTGTGAATTGTTCGGAATCCTACTGAGATACCACTAAAAAAAAAAAAAAAAAAAAAAAAAAAAGAGAGAGAGAACAAGTTTACAAGAGTGACAACTGCGTTAATTGTACAACAAATATAGACTAATACATGGGTTTTTATATGTAGTTTTTTAGAAGAAAAAAGAATAAGAAGTTCTGAAACTGAGATACTCATGAAATCAAAGAAATGTTTTATTAGAATAGGGAAGTAAAAAAAAGGAGATTATGACGTATGTTATTAGGAGACTTCTGGGTTTTTGGACTTGTCACAAGGATCGTGACATCATCCCCTTCTGAAGATCGAGTTGTAATCTTTGGACTTCAGTAGTCGTGTGATTCGTCCAGATCAAGTGGTAGTTTATAATGGAGGTTCAAAGTCACGTTGAGAGGGAGCAGGAGGAGGAGAAGCTGAACAAATGGGATAATGAAGGATTACTCCAGAATGTGGAAGGGGTTCTGGAAGATCAGTTAAGGACACTAGTTCTTGATCAAAGTAGATTTGTGGAGGATGAGGGCATCGCAGGTTGCGTTGGTGCCAGTGTTTGAGGATTTTGTAGAGTTTGGAAGGAATGTCAGAAAGAGGAATCCAAGAATTTTCTGAATCTGGTAACCTTTTTCATGAGACGAAGTAGTCGAAACAACGTCTGACTTTTTGAGAATCAATGATGGTTTTGATGTCACGTGGTTGTTCTGGGATGATGTCGGCTAGGGGAACAGGAGTAGATTGTAGTCGATCAGGGATGGAACTGGCTGGGGTGAAGGGTTTAAGCAGAGAAACATGAAACACAGGATGGAGTCGAGAGTAGGATTTTGGAAGTTCAAGTAGATAAGATGAGAGTCCGTGGCAAGCTAGAATTTTGAAGGGACCAATTCAGCAAAAATCGAGTTTGTCTGAAGGACAGGTGGTTTTGATATTACATTGTAGAAGCCAGACAAGATCTCCTGCTTTGAATTCCAGTGCAGGCATATGGTGACGGTCGTAATGTATCGCCATGTAGTCATTTGCATGTTGTAGTTCTAGTCAAAGTTTGGAATGAATTTCTTGAAGGCAACTAGCCAAATTCGTAGTGGCTGAATTGGTGGTGCATTCTGTAATTCGGATTTCGAAATCAGGATTGTAACCCAGATTTGCAAAAAAAGGTGATTGCTGAGTAGAGGAATTGGTGCGGTTGTTGAAGGAAAATTCCGCAAGTGCAAGGTAATCGACCCAATCATCTTGTTGGTAAGATGTGTAGGCACGGAGATAGGTTTCAAGGGTTTGATTGGTACATTCTGTTAATCCATTGGTTTGAGGGTGATAAGCGGTTGAGGGACACATCTTGGTGCCAACGAGAGACATGAGGTTGGTAAGAAAAGAGAAAACGAAGATAGAACCACAATCTGAGATGACAAAGTGAGAGAATCCATGATGTTGGAAAATGCGGTCGAGATAAAGCCAAGCTAGTTCTGGCGCATTCATGGACTCACAGATAGGAATAAAGTGAGCAGCACAGGTCATTCGGTCACAAATGACCCAAATAGTGTCGTAACCATGTGATGGAAGGAGTTTAGTGATGAAATCCATGGAAATGGACTGCCAGGGACGTTCTGGGATATCAAGAGGTTGGAGAAGACCATAAGGTTTGTGAGTGGCGTTCTTGATACGGGCACAAATTTTGCATGACTTAACATAGGCATGTGAATAAGTTTGCATACTCGGCCAGGAAAAGTCTCGACAAAGATTTTTGTAAGTGCCTGCTTGGCCAGGGTGACTGGAAATAACAGAGTCATAATGAGAGTGGAGGATCTTGGGATGAAGAGAGGCAGGAACAAAAAGGCGGCCATAATGGAAAATGAGGTCATTGTGTTGAGTAATCAAGTTGTCGTTTTGTTGTAATAGGGTGCGCCATTCAGTGTTGGTATGATAGGCAGTTTTGAAACTGTCTAGGAGCTTGGAGTTGTCCAGAGAGAATGTTGAAAGAGCATGGATTGAAAGTGGGGAAACGTCTGGAGGAATATCTGAAGGAAAAATTTGAGTGGTGTGATAGAGGTTCAGAAGTGCTTTTTGTTGATTGATGGAAGTCTCATCTCCTTTTTTAGATTTGTAGTCTGGTCAGTGGGATGCAGCATCCGTGGGATTCTTCCTTTCTGAGGCAAAATCCAGTTGGAAATCGAATTCCAAAAGAAATGAGGACCATCAAGCTTGCCGTCGATTCAGTAGGCGGGAAGTCATAAAGTATTGGAGGTTTGCATGGTCTGTGATTACAGAAATTGTGTGAGGTGAGCCAACCAACCATGAACGCCATTGTCAAAAAGCTTCTACAATGCCCAAAAGTTCCTTGTCATGGACTTCGTAATTTATTTCACTAAGCACAAGTTTTTGTGAATAGTAGGCAACCGGATGTAAAAGAAAGTGTGAATCTGGTTGAAGGTGGATGGCTGACAGGGCATAGTCCGAGGTGTCTGTGACAATGGTGGACAGAAGTGTGGAATCAAAGTGACATAATACAGGAGCTGTAGTAAAAGCCATTTTAAGTTTTTTAAAAGCTTTGCGTGCTTCATTGTCTAAGCCAGGAAATCTTCTCTTATTCTGTTTTGTTGTTAGCGCATGAAGAGGTAGACAAATTTCAGAATATTGTGCCACAAAATTCCGATAGAAATTGCAGAAGCCAAGGAATTGCTGGATGGTTTTGACGGATGAAGGGAGAGGCCAGTTTTTAATGGTGTTGAGCTTTCTTGGGTTCATCTGGACTCCATTTGCTGAAATGATGTAGCCGAGATATTCTACTTGTGATTTCGAAAATTTGCATTTCTTGATATTGGCAAATAGATTAGCATCTTGGAGGCGCTCAAGTACGGCCTTGACTTGTTCTTTATGATTTTTGCCAGGTCTAGAGAATATTAAGATATCATCGAGATACACAACACAATAAATTTTGAGTATATCACATAAGACGTCTTGAATAAGAGCTTGGAAAGTAGCTGGAGCGTTTGTGAGACCGAAAGGCATGACTGTATATTCGAAAAGTCCAAGGTGTGTATGAAATGCCGTCTTTCATTCATCCCCTTCTTTTACCCGGATAAGATTGAAGGTGTTCTTTAGATCAATTACAGTGAATTTGTCACAGCCCTGAACACAATCAAGTAAATCGGAGGTAAGTGGAAGTGGGTAACAGTTTTTCTTTGTAATGGCATTGAGCCCCCGATAATCTACACATAGTCATAGATCTCCTGTTTTTCTCTTGACAAATAAAATTGGTGAGGCTGCCAAGGATGTCAACCATTGAATAAATCCTTTAGCAAGTTGATCTTCTATGTATTCAAAAAGGGCAGCTCATTCGTCCTGAGAAAGTGAGTAGATAGGGCCAAATGGAGGCGTCTTGCCTTCTATAATGTCAATTGCAATATCAGAAGGTCGATGCTCAGGTAATTTGTTGACTTCTATTGAATCAAATACGTTAAGGTAATCGTGAAATTCTTGAGGTAGAAGACTGGTAGTTTCGTCCTTGTTCTTAGAGTTTTGATTTTTTTGGCAAGTAGGTGGCGGTTCAGGAGGTGAGTCGGGATTAGGAATGTCTGATGGTGGCAAGGAGGAAAGAGAATTAATGCAAAATTCGAGTTCATCGTTATCCATATACCTAACACAAGATATTTTTTGATTTTTTGCATATTTTTTGAAACGCTATAAAGAACAAAAAGAAATGTTAATAGGCTTGGGTTTTGGACCATAAATTGGGTCCAGTTTCAAGGGTGGTGTTGACCAGATAGCAAGTAATTCTTCGCAACTAATGCCATTCTGAATTGGGGGTCGTAAAATGAAAGCTGATGAAGTCAGGTAAGTTGATTGATAATCGGGAAAGGTAGGAGGCTTCTTGTCGCAGGGTGGATCAAGAACCTTCATGATTTCAGGGGTCGGCATCTTGGTAAGACCTAAGCCTAGTCCAAGAGAACCGATAGATGAGACTGAGTGAGCGCCAGGTTTTATAGAACCATAGCCCCAACCAAACATGGTAACTGGGAAGTCATGGTTAGCACCGCAGCAAGACAGAGAAAGTTGTCCACGGGCCCAATCAATTGAGGGATTGTGTTGTTTTAGCCAGTCAAGGCCAAGTAATATAGGATAGGGCATTGAGACAATGCCGAGACAAAGAACCTCTTGATGGTCACAGACTTTCAATTGCATAATGACATCATGAGTCAATAGTCCAGAATTCAGGGGTCGATCGTCAATGGTGTAAATAGAGATTGGAGAAGATTTAGGAGCACGAGGTAAAGAGTGTCAGGAGGCAAAAGTATCAGAGATATGAGAAGCCATAGCACTGCTGTCGATAAAAGTGTATGTTTTGATAGGTTTTCTTCAAGTAAAAAAGAGTGTAACTGGAATAAAGAAGTGATTTTTATTATGAGGGAATAAGCGAACATGATTGGGTAAAAGAAAATTAGGAGAAGAAGTTGCACGAATTGTCCATTTGCCATTTGTAGTCCTATCAAACTTGCAGCAATGGGGAAGTGGCTTGGTTCCTTCCATCAATGCTGAAGACCCTGGAACTAGTTGGTCTTCGGCTTGGCTTTTTCTGAGTTGCCATGTTTAGCCTTTCGCTTGAAGCAATTGGTTGCTTTGTGGCCTTCCTTGCCACAATAAAGACATAAGTTGTTCTTGATGCGGTGTTTGCATTTGACAGCAGTGAGAGGTCCACGAGGCTTTAAACCGGTCATGACTGCATCAACGTCCATGGGAACTACATCAGAAGTAGAGTTGGAATTGGAAGTGGGGATAACGGGGTTAGGGCTTGGTTTTGAGTAGTGAGCATCGGAATCCTTCTTCTTTTTGCCAGTTTTGATATGTTTTTCGATTTTACACTGGTGTAAATTGGTATCAATTGAAATGACGAGAGGCTCCCAGGCTTTGAGTGTAAGCGGGTGATCTACGATGTTGACAAGATGGTCTTTAACAGAAGATTTAAGTCCTTTCATAAATCTCGTGATCTTTGTCTGTTCTGTCATGTCCAAGTGGCTGGCAAGTTCCATAAATGCCGTAAGATAGTAATGAGCAGAGCCAGTTTGCTTGAGAGCGTCAAGCTTGAGTTCAGCATCTTGAATTAAGCTAGGATTCAAAAATTTGTGTCGGAATGCAAGGAGGAAACCATTTCAGTCATAAAGCAAGTGGGAGTTGGTTCGTTCCAGATGGTTAAACCATTTAATAGGCATACCATCCTTAAGATGGAGACTGACATAGAGTACTCTAGAATGGTCATTGGGGAAGGATATACCATGGAACTGAATGATACGTTGGACTTCAGAGAGGAAAAGAGTGTTATGTATGTTTGGCAGCCAAGACATACCACGCAGGCTGCATTGGCTGAACCAGCAGAGCCGGTGGTTGAACCTGTGCGGTTTTGAAAATACTCTCCACCTTTACTGCCTTTCTCTTGTTTATAACTATGTGGGTTGGACTAAAGCATATCAGAAATCCTGCAATGAGTGAGGATTGCCGATGAGAGTATAGTTTATATGCGATTATAGCACGGTAGTCGTTGCAATTATGAAGAACATGCAATTGTTAATTATGAGCAATCAAGATCAAGCAAAAGGCAACCAAATAAATCAATGACAGCAGATTAGAGACCTTGTCAGCCTGGCTTTGTTGCATGGGCTTTAGCACTCACCATTAATCATGGAACTTCTTTTGGCATTGTAGACTTGATCTTTTAAAGTCCTTATGACCTTCTCATCAATCAGCCCAATATCAAAAATCCCAGCTTTGGGGGGGATTTTTAATCTGATGGGTGCCATTCTCTCCTTACTCTCACTTGATAGAGGATTAAGACTTTAAACCCATCTCGTCCCTCATTACGCAACTTGTGATTGGTCAAACAAAAGAAGAAGGCGTGCATCGCGTTGATCATGTTAATCAGCCAGCTTTCCTGCACTATGTGCTCAAGAAAATTGATGGAAGCTATATACATCTGATCCCAGGTCAGATCCTCATCCTGAGCAGCTTTCCCTTTGGACCCTCTGAAATTGATTACTGGCTTTAAGGACAGCATGTCATCATCCTTAGCCAAGGTAAAAACTTCACTCAAAGAAACCAATTCATTTTTTGCAGCTTCTGCTCTGCCCTCAGGCGTAAAATAACTGAGCTCAATGTATTTGCGCTCCCTGAGTTTCTTAATAGTGAAGCACGTGGGTGGATACTCAATAACGTCCGAAATGGGCATCCCAGCCACTAGGTTCGGGCCCCTCTTTTCATTGTCCAGAGAATGTTCCCTAGAGTGCCTGGATTGTAGAGTAACATCGTCTACAGCAAGCCCTGGGACCTCGTCTCTGTTGTTGTTGCCATGGTCAGCTCTCCTTTTGGCTTTCCTTTCTTCTTGCTCTGCTTCCCAGGTCGCTTTTCTACGCTCCAAAGTCGCTGACCAGAGATTGGAAAGAGCCTCTGCCACTTGTTCTTCAGACATTCCTTCTCTCCTGTGAACGAAGGCTTCTCTGGTAAATCTGTGTTCCTCAGTTCTGAAATTGGGGGCTACTTCCAGGTTGGGGTCAACCGTAAGCGTAAGTATAATTGGAGACAATAAGAAAACACTTGAGTACGAAGTATTACGATAATAAAATTTTTAATTGTAAACAGAGCGAGTATGAGAGGGCGGCGAAAAGGATAGAAGGTGGCTGTCACGAGAAAGAAAAGAATTTCAGTTAGACTACACAGCCACCTCTTTCAAAGACCACACTCTGTCCACCACTCACGCCCTCGTGACAAACAGGCCA
>QFEW01000236.1:0-16190 GCA_003316525.1 Termitomyces eurrhizus
AGCAGGCACCCTTCTCCATCTCCAACTTCTCAAAGCTCTTCTTTGCTCCATCATTCAAAATTTCACAGTACTGCTCTGCATTCATAATCTCCACCACCTCCATAAGCTTTTCTACCCCATTACAACCCATACAGCCCCATACTATGAGATTATTCTCTTCTCCATGCTTCACAGTAGGTGTTGTTGTTCAGTCAGAAATGTCTTCTCCTTGTAGCTTCCATACATACTGCTTTCTATCTGACCCAATCCTGTTAATCTTTGTTTCATCTGTCTACAACACCCTTTTCCAGTCCTCTATAGTCCAGTTCCAATGCTCCTGAGCTTATTTAAGCTGTAGTTGTTGATGTCTAGCTTTGAGCATAGGAACTTTTCTCTTGGTAGCAGACCAATACCCCTCTTCCTTTGACACATTCTGGACAGTTTGAGGAGAGACAGAGTTGGAAATGATGTTGTTGATAAAATTGGTGGCCTGGACAGCTGTATCAAGTCTCCCAATTGAGATTTGGTGAACAATAGTCTGTTTATCATGTGGAGTAAGCTTAGCAAGATGGCCTTTAGAATGGTTTTTCTTGTCCATTTTCAACTCTTTACCAATCCTTTCAATAGTAGACTTTCTTAGACCAGTTTTAGCCTCAATCTAGTGCAGAGAATACTCTTCAGCAAGAAGAGAAGCAATAACAGAGTATTGTGCAGAAGGAGTAACTTTCATGATAGTGGTTGAAGGCCAAGATGTGGTTCAACCAGCTTGAACCACTCCCAAATATATCTAAACATGGTCACATGACTCTGTTTGTATTCCCACATGCAACTTACTCCTTGGTTCTGACTCAAACAGGAATAAACCTGAAAAATTAGAGATGCTCAAAAAACTGTCTCAATAAGTGAATATTTTAAAATAGCTATTGCTCCATCAGTTTTGATTCCAATTACATAAGCCTAGATCCATTTTGTAGCTACAATTCTATAGTATTCTACATGATTTAATCAGGATTTTAGATACTTCCCATCCTTCATGTCAATGCCATCTATCAAAAAGTATGAAACATTGAGATAGTTTTTTGAGCTACTGTATATAGAAAATACAGACAGAATATATACATTCTGCTCATGTGAGGTCAGTAATGTGCCTGCACTAATAAAATTAGACAATGAAATACCAGAAGATGGAATACTCACAATTTTTCTCAAAGTGGTGTTGAAAAAGTGACAAGAAGTTATGCTAGTTGAAACAATGTGTATTACTGTGATACCCTGAGCCATCCAGCTATACGATGCACTGGAATATAAATAAGTGTATGCTTCATCTAAGTGTTGCTTATTGTTGCTTGAATATAAATGAAAAGCTGCAATGAGTTGACTTTCTCGGTCGAATCTTTTTATCATGAGAAGTTATATCTCTATGAGCATAAGCACTGTCAGTAATATATAAATTCAATATTAGAAAACTGCCTATATATGCTAAAATGTTCATAAAAACTCACCAAAACACTAGATCAGCAATGTTTGCCTGTGTTAATACATTGAAATACTGACTTGTTACTGTAGATAAAGCAACATCCACTATTTCCCTTATCCATTTGCCATGCAATGATGTAGTGGATGTGCAGGAGCACCAACACTGAATACTAGTAATAGAAAGTGCAGATATAATATTATATAAGTAGAATAACAAGTTTATATGTATATGAAGATATATTAAGAGGATATATTGACAGCATACATTTGTTATATAAACAAGTAAGTTCATGCTAACTATATGTTTTAATGATAACTCAACATATTAGTTGGTTTATTAATTTAGTATATTGTAGTTCATCCTATTGGTGTTTGAGTAACACATTGTATTTTCCATAGAGGTTCGTGCAGAAACATTTTGTTTTGATCCATATAAATTCATAGATTGAGCAGACTGACATATTTTCTGCACTGTATTAATTGATATAATTTTACCCATCGGAGTGTTCTAGCCTGGATTGAGTAATAAGTACCAAGTCAATATACAGTGACAGTATTTGCTTCTAGCAAGTGTCCATTAGGCAAGTTCATAGCAACATAGAATGCTAGTACCAGTACAACCAAGCAGCAGTGAGAATGCATTTTCAAGAGTATATAATAGCATTTTGTAAAAGTGAGTTAAATGTAACATAGCTGATATAAGAAACCACCAAAAGGAAACAACAGACTGAAAGGCATAGAAAAGTGGAGAGCACACTGAGGAAGAAGAGTTGAAGGCTTATATACATACTTTAATATATAAGAAATAAAATAGTAATATATAACATCAAATATATACATATCATAATTTGTTTCAACATACCATAAAGTTGTACCTTTTGTTTAAAAAAGAAAAAAATTTCTTACTTTTACAAGTAGAAATTGTTAGCTAGCCTTGTACAAAGTGGCATAATAACAATTAAATGTATATATATGTGTTTGCTATGTACTTTCTAAACAGTCATTCAACCAAACTGTTACATAATACAAAATCATGTTTATAAAATTGTTATTTAATTTTACTATTAATTTATTTTGTAATTTAATAATCATTAAAAATTACAACAAAATAAATAAATATAATTAAACTAATTGTTTCACCAAATGCTTACATAATATATACTTACATTAAAAAATCAGGTAACATGAACGGTTATGAAACTGGTCATCTGAATCTATAGTAGACATTATGTGATCAAACTCATGATTACTAACTAATAAACTAATTTTAATACATGTGAATACATATTATATTAGTGTTTGGATGCATGACTAACCAGTCTTTTACTGATTAAACAATAGTAAAATAAAATAATAATTAATTAATTAAAATATATAAGTAAACCAGTCATCCCACTAAATACTTATATAACATGCATCTTTGTTTGCTTAATAGGTATACCAAATATCATCTTTATGGACTATTTAGTCCTTAGTTAGCTATAGTTAATGAAAATAAATTATATTTTAGTTTAGATCAAAATGAATTATATTCAATATGGGCACGTTTAACATATATTATATTAGCATATGGGTGTATAACCGTCAATGATTTTTTATAATCATATGATCTTGTATTGTCCAAATTCATATGAACTGTCCTGATTTTGCAAGGGGTCATTTGAACAATATGGCCTATATCCTTAAATACACAGACTTGATTCAAACTAAACAATTCTCATCAGTAATATACAATCATGCCACTCTAACATATAATACTATTGTTGCTTTACTATCTCTGCATACTTGTATATCCAATATATCTAGACTGCCTTCTTCAACAATCAACCTTTTATCAGTAATTAAACCATCATAGAACCACACTCTCAAGAATAAATCCACATATCAACACATAAAATAACTATTTGTAAAATATATAATACCTTTTAGAATATATTGTCTGTCTTTCAACCTATAAACCAGCACATTGAGATATCTATTAATTGCAATTGTCAATTGATGCCACATCAAAAGACAGTATTGGTGCTGCATATACTGTTCTTATTATTCTAACTAATTCAGATGCATATGTTCTGTACTGAAATTTGATAAGAAATTCTATGTTTCTTAGAAAATATTGTATTGATAAATTGTAAATCGTCTAATATGGCAATCTGACATGAATTTGATGTAACAGCTCTTCTGTTAACTGCATGACTGCATGGACAGTGCATGTATGATATATATACATTTCGCCTATATGTAAGCAACTCTTCAATCACAGCATGAATACTCATTAGTTCACTATATAAAAAGTTTCTTGGACTGCAATTGTTCATATGATTTCTTAAATCCTTTTTTGTGGCCTTTAATGTGATTTTACTTTCATATGTTGATAAGAAGTTGCTTTTTGTGCTTCATATGATTGAAATCTCAAATGATTGAAAATTCAATGACCATAGTAACATGTTATCTTGCCACATATTATACAATATAGGTATCACTGCATTGTACTTGCAACTGTTGATATTCTACTGAGTTTCCACCAGTCCTCTACATATGTCCATATTTAATTTCTGTTCACCGCTTATAATACTTTTCAAATTTTTCAATTTAGATAAACCATCATCATAGTTTTGGTTTATTTTGCTGAATATTAGTTGAGGATGCACTATGGGCTAAGTGTCTTTAGCTGGAATAAATCTGCTTTTAGAGAACTGCAATAGCTTGATAGGTCTATCTTCACTAGCAAACTGCCATTTGATATTTAGGAATGATGCTGATGATGCCCAAAAGTAAATCAGTAGCAGATATGGTTTATAGCTACTGACATGTGTAACAATGCGTTGGACACACTAAGATTGAGGGAGTCCCAGGCAGTTCCCATAGAACAAGTCAGAAAAAGAGTTAAATGGCAGGATTTGATGAAAGTCGGTAATAATAGTTGGCAAGGAAATGCGATAAGGAGGGTGCGCCAATGACAAAGTGCGCTTAAAAGGGTAGGAAGATGAACATGGTTAAATGTAGCGAGAAGATGTGAGAAAGAAATTAGAGGCTTAGTGATGAATAAGCTGCATGATGCCTGCTGTAAGTGCAAGGTGTGTAGGTTCCATAAGCATAACTGCGGCAAGCAGGCTAAGAGTGTTCAGACAATTGGCGACTATGAACTTAGTCAGCTCAAGAGAAATCTGAACCGTAGAATGAACTGAGGGGTGTAAAGTGGAGTACTCTGTTCTTTTTTTTTAACTAATAACAACGGTAAATATTTATAGTGAAGATGAGTTTACTGTTGCTAAGCGGCTAAGCGTTGCTAAGGAGCGGTGAACTGAAAAAAATGTAAGTAGTCACCATGTATTAAATTAAATACTGAGAAGTTAATGAGAATGCTGTCTGTTCAAATAATGAGAAGGTGCTAGGCGGTGCCAGGTGCCAAGGTAAAACGCCAAGCTATTAGTCACAGGGAAATACTATTATTCTAACTTGTAAACGCTGCTGCCGGCTATTGGTACCACGTGCTTCCTGAGTGATGCTATCTGTCAATGCTTGCTGATGGTGTAATGCCCGCTGTCACTTGTCATTCCTGCTGCTGCCAGCTCTATCACTGATCAGGTATGTCACTTGCTATGTGTGGCCATCAGAAATGGCTTAAAATGGATAAATCATGTGCGCCAAGTTTGAAACAAGTACGGCAAGGTTTTCAGAACCGATGTCAAGCCTGCTGTTGATGTGCTTAACTTGTGTGGGGTCCTATCAGTGCATCATTGTAAAAGTCCTTGTTGCTCCAATGTAAGGCTATATGAAAGTTAGGGGGCATGAAACCTTTTCATTTGCATTGTCTAAATAAATAAATTAGATTGGCTTATTTAGGTGAATTGACAAAACTTTTAAGAAGCTGGTTCATATATCTGACTTTGGTTATTTCATTGAGCAGTTTCAAGTCATGAAATCCTCTGCACAATGTCCCACTTGCTTTGCTTTATATTTTATTTACATCAAATCCTTATATGATGAGTGTTCTTGCAGCTGTAGCACTGTAAGATAGTGCAGTATAGTAGGCTTAGTGCAATTGACATTTGGTTAAGTCTACCAGATTGTAAGGTCTAGTCTTTTCTTCATTTGCATAATCCATTATTGCATAGTTTACAAATACCTTTATCTGTAATCAAGTCAGAGATACACTGTTGTTGCTAGGAAGTCAACATTTAAGATACATATTTGTACATACAATCAGAACCACATTTTTGGGAAGTCCATCGATTTTTACTCTTCATGGAGGATTATTGAGTAGTACAAATAATGTATCCAGCATAATCTGTTTGGCCAATCCAATGCAACTTTTCTAATCATACACAAAACCTTCCTATCTGTTGATGATACATAATTCTATAGCTGCATTATTCTTGATTATAACAGGCAAGCCTATACACAATGATAGCTTTTCCACAACTTGAATACTGCAAGATGATGGAGATTGGTTTCATAATGCACATTGTATAGTTGGAGGAAATTTTGTGGTTTTTTTTTAAAGTGTGTGTGGTTCAATAATTGGTTTTTTATTTCATTACCATCTTTGGAAGACAGACTATCTTTGCTGTAGAAATGCACTAATTCCTAATGAGTTTCACTTGCAAATCGAGTGAGTACTTCCTATAATGTTAATAGTGTCTTTGTCTACATTTTGTGTGGTGATTATAAAAACATTTCTGAACTGTTTGTCAGATATAGATGGGCAACTATTAGAGATGGCCAATGATCTGCTCCTGAGAAACTTCATATATTCTTTAGTACATGCTTTATACCTCATGTTTTTGAGCATAGTATGTAAAGCTGTGTTCTCTATAGACTGAGTTTTCTGCCTCATGTTTTTATGCAATATGACAATGGTTGTTATCTGATGCTATACAGCCTTACCTATAGCAGACTCCTGATTCTTCAATGTTTTAGTATTTAAACCTACAGTTCTACTATATAATGCTGATCCTTTGTGCCTAGCAACAGGGGGTAACTGAGCAAAATCACCTGCAAATACCATGTTCATACCATCAAAAAAGATATCTAGTCTACCGGATAGCTGAGCCAGTTTTGTAAAAATCTTGTACAAGGTCTTGACACAATAACATAAATATTTTGTTAAAAAACATGTAATTGACACCTAATAGCTGAGTTTTAATTTGAAAGAGTTGTTTCTTTAATACACCAACTATGTCGTTAATGCTAAATATTGAATGATATGTTGAGCCACCTATAAGTAATGCAGCAGTGCCTGTAGGTGCAACCACAGCTAAACAATATGCCTCTTCTCTAGCTTCAAAGTACTTGATAAGGGCTCAAAGCACCTGAGTTTTTCCTGTGCCCCTCATTCCTCTTATATACAATTTAAGTTGCTTAGGCATATATAACATTGTGTGATTAGCCACAATGCGGAACATTTTCAGCTGTTCTTTGTTCAGCTCATAGTCTGAAAATATAATAGCAATAGTAGGTTCCTATTTATTGTCTACATATATTTTCTGAAGATACTTCTGATCTACTATGTCAACATGTTCTGGTAGTTCTAGTATGCTGTCTGATAACTTACCACTGCATGCAGATATGCTGGAATTTCAGCTCTTTAGCACCTCATCCCACTTTGCTGTAACAACAGCTTTCCAGTACAACAAGTTATGTTTTTCATTCATAGGTTCAACGGCATCAATTTAAGGAAATACCTGGTCTATTATAAGATCTCTCTACTCCAGATTTGCCATTTGCAGCATATCAGATTTATATTTTAATTCTTTTTTGCTAAATATAGCAGATGCTTCTTCATTAACATTTGCAATTACATCATTTATGTTTTTGAAGTTTTCAGTTTTGTCCTGCTAAATCATATCAGATAGTTTGTCACTAGTCAGCATTGAATTAGTAAGACATACACCTCTGCTCTTCAGCTGAGCATAAAAGTTGTGGGCCACATCTAAGCACTTATATTGTATATTCATGTTCTTGAGCAATATGAGTTGATGCTTATTGAAAGTTGTAGATTCAAAAGCTGAATCCCACATTTTTCCAGTATTTTTAAGGTCATGCTCTGTATGTCAAAATTTAAAAAGCATTAACATGGTCATACAATAGTACTCTCTATCTCCTTGATTCTTCCTAGATAAATTTCTGTCTACTAAATTAGAGACATGCCTACATAAGGAAGAATACATATAAGTACCATGAGTATCAGAAAGTGGATAACAAGTTGAGAATTTAATAATCACTGAACACTGCATATTTTTTGTTTTACTAAAGGATATGTCATCATCATCAACCAATATATTATATGTTTTGTTGGTCAACTTGACTTTCTTACATCTCAACAACCACTTGTACAAAGTCATTCAGTCCAACTCCAGTCATCTGAAAATATAATTAAATATAGGTAATAACCCTATCACTCGTCTTCGTTTTTTAATTATTGCCAACTTATCAGAAAACTTGTCATATAACTGGTCAGCAGCATTGTCCACTCAAGGACGTCTAGTCTCTTGAACAAAAGTAGGCCAATATAAATTTGAGAAATTATGATTAGTATAATGATCAGGATTGCTTAAGAGATATATGCAAATCATTGGCAATCTCATTTTTGTTTTAGTGCTAAGAACATTGGCTATCTTGGTCATTAGCATATGGGCTTTCTCTTGACAATTAAGTGAACTGACTGTTCAGTATATCTGTATGTTTTGTGAATATAGAAGCAACTGCCTCAAATGCAGTGCATATTTTGAGGGTAGGCTTCATAATATATTTAGTGATGTAAAACAAAATAGTCTTGATGGCCATCTCAGAGCAGAGGCTTGTTACATTGGTATTGTATCAAAACAAGTAAGTAAAAGAACTTGTAAATACATTGAGCCATAATTCTGTCTTCTATATGTTTAAAGCACCAGTAGTCAGATCAACTTCTGTGTGCACATACAAAGAACAAAGGAATCTTGCTCTACATTTACCCCATAAGTTATCAAGACATCCTTTATGTTCCTTATTTTTTTTTGTATTTTATTTTTGTTTTTAGTAAAAGTACATGCATGTATGTTTGATTGGTACAGCAGATTGTCCACTGTATAACAAAATCAATCCCACCATTCTGCTGCATTATCACACAATGCATACAATGAGCATTTTTCTTTGCAAGGAACTGACAGCTGTTCCAGAAGTGACCTAGTAGGATCCATATATCTTGGTGCAGCTTTATTTAATAATATATGCTTTTTGATGTCTTCTATTGTTCCAGTTAAAGTCTGACATGTCTATGACATCATTACTGTACTGATTGTAATAATAGCAAGCAGATAGAATTACACTCCTCCTCTTAAAAAAAATTAAAATGCATAAAAGAAAAAGTAAGTAAGTATCACAAAAAAAACAAGCTGCTCACATAGATGCATTAAAAACCCAGTAGGAAAAGCTATCAGAGGCAGGAACATGATGGAGAAAAACAAAACATTAATCCACACTAGTTCCTACCAACCACTTGTCAAGTGCCTTGTTATCCAGTTCATTACTAGGCAACTATTCATCATGTTTGGCACCAAATCCCACATAATGCATCAGGTATTGCAATCCTTGACCCGGCACCTAGAGGCAATTATCTTGTCTCCAAAACTTTTTCTCAATTGATGTCTGAGGCAAATACAAGCATAAATTTAGGGGTCTCACATGTTGAGAAGAGATTGGCATCATTCTCTACAAAATATAACAGTTTTGATGTATGATATTGAACAAATTATTTCTCTCAATATGGTATAAAAACTGTGATTTTAGAGGACATTTTGTAGAGTGCTGTAATTTGATATAATCTGTTGTACCTAGGCATCAGTTTGGCAACTTGTCACTTACCCTTTTTTTTATAGCGCTGCCAGTTGTCTTTTGTTGAGACTAAAATTCTGTCCTCTACTTCAAAGGGGAAATCATCTTCTCTTGACCTATTTGCTTATGCCACTTGTTGGATTTTAGCCTGCACCAGATTGTTCTGTGCCTTTGCAGTGTTCATTTTCAAACATTTGATTACCAGCCTTGCAGACATCTTGTTGTGATCTGATACAGAGATTGTGGAAATTAGTGTGGAAACCACCTATAAACTCTATCCTGTTTGCAACTGAAATGAGGAGAACTCTATTAGTTTATTGACAGTATTTATAATGTCAAATTGAATTTATGGCAGAGCCTGTTTTCAGCCATGGTCAACATGAAAACATAGGCTTGATTTATAGTCTTATTTGAATATTCACTCACTCCATTCATTTGGAAATGGTATGCAGTCAACATCAAGCTCTTGATGCCTGTAAGTGCAGTGAGATGTTTTTAGAACTTGGATACAAATAACTTATCTTGATCACAAACAATGCTTGAAAAAAGTCTGTTTTTGCAGTACCAGTGCTCAAAAGCCAATTCAGCCAATTCAGTATCAGTGCTCAAAAAACAGTTTGGCTAATTCTACTGCTGTTAAATCTGTCCTTGTTGGCACAATTTGAATATTGGAGTATAGTCTGTTTGTAATAGACAATATACAATTGTAGTCTTTGTCTTCTGGCAAAGATCCTATAAAATCCATAGCAATAGACTTTCTTCACTCATTTGGCACTGGTAGGAGGTGCAAGGGACCCATTGGCTTGAATGTTGAAGACTTAAGTCTTTGGCAATTATGGCAAGCAGAAATATAAACATCTTTGAGGTCCTGTCACATCTTTGGCTAGTAATAGGAAGAACGCAGTGTTTTATAAGCTTTATAAAAACCAAAATGTTTGAGTAAGTCATGTGCAAGACAGAAAATGTTTTTTTGTATGTTTCTCCAGCAGAGAACCATTAGATGGGAGCTTAAGAACCACAATTCCTCCTAGCATGATAAAGTTGCTATACTACATGCTGTAGCAATTAAATTCTTGCACCATAAGTCTGTGTTATACTCTTTTTTTATCTGTGCAATCATATTGTTGTTCATTCTCATTCTCAGTTCTGTTTTACTGCCTGACCTCACTAGAGATAGTTTCAGGCAATGGCTCAAAGAATACGCTATTGTAAATGAAAAATCAATATTTACTATCTGTATTGCTCCAATGCAGACTATAATCATATCATCATCATGTATATATACATTGACATGAGTGACAAGTTAGTGTCATGCAGAGCAGGGGCATCAGGCAGATCATAGGAGAGGTGTGACAGGACATCTGCAACTATGTTATCCTCTTCTTTGACATATACAAGCTTACAATTAAATTGAGAAAGAAATTCCATTTATCTTGTCTGATGACATGATAAGTCACATTGATGGTCAAAATTAAGAAGCATTTTATAATTTGTATACACAACAAATTGTGAGCCAAAAAGATCTGCCTGTCATTTCTTCAGGACATGGACAATTGCCAGCAGCTCTTTCTCATGTACTGAGTAATTCAGTTTGGTGCTCTTGAATGTTTGGCTCTCAAACATGACTGGCCAGGCCAGTTCTCACAACTGTCCAAAGGAGAGTACTGCACCGGATTGTAAGTCACTGACATCCATTGTGACAAAAATTGTCTTGAACATGTCTGCACAGCATTCTTGTGATATAACAATCTTTTTCTTAATGGCATCAAAGACGTGACCACCATGCTTATGTCCAATTAGAAAAAGGGAGAATTTCTCAATGCAGAGGATTTGGGAGAGGGAAAATTGTACCTTGCTGACCAAGCAAGCCATAGTCTGGGTAGGGGCAAAGTTAAGTGACAAAGCAGTCCAGACCTTAAGTGGTTGTCTGCCTGGTTGCCAAAGTACCATGTGACACTGTTGGTTAGGATTTGGTAAAAGTTAGTTGGAGTTCTTAGGTCTCATATGGACTGCAGAATCTCCTAGCCTGCTAGCCTTTTCATGGCCTCTGCAGAAGAGGTGGGGACTTGGCTGAAGATAGCTTCTGGATATGGGGGGTTAAAGTCATGGAGCCCTGGCCACATTGTTGGCAAGCATTGATGAAAGTAGATAGGTCCAATCATTGGGATTGTCATGGGACTCCTCATTTCTTCCTTTCTTCACTCCTTATCTCTTCACTCTTCCTTTATTCATTCTCTTATTTCTTCTGGTATTATTTCATTTTACTGTTTCTATTCTTTCAACACTATCTGTGAGTACTATTCTCAGCCCTTGAGGTGCTCTGGTTCTTTAGCTACAGTTGAATCCAGAAGGAATGAATATCCATTGCTGCAACATCTATTGAGTGGCTTCTAGTGTCCACTGCCATTCAATCTTCACTTGCATTATTGGAGGTCATTGTACAAGCTTTCAGAATATCCATTGCTTTCTGCTTTTCCTTCTTCTTGAGCCTTTCTGCCTTAGCTATCCCAGCTTCCTAGCTTGTTAGTAAATCCACTGATATTCTAACAGATTGCTTGGTGAAATATTGAATGGCTGCATCTCTCATCTTGACAGCCATCCTGTACTTTCAATATAGGAATAGAACCATGTCAAGCAGCTTCTTTCAGTTTGAGTCACGCATGTGATCATCAAGTATTTCTGCTCAATGTGCCAAGGTAGCTGTATGGGCCATCTGTAAAACTTCACTGAGTGTAGACTAGAAACTTTCAATTATCTTCCCAGCCAAATGACCAACTCCAGAAATGAAGGATGGGGCAAAGCAGAAAAAAAATCCTCTTTATGCCCATGGACATGAAGAAGTCCTATTGCAAAGTCCATGAGTAGATTATTCAGCAAGACTTCTCTGGCCTTAGTGAGCTGTTCAGAAAATTTGATGCACTACTGGCATGCTATGTTATATACCAGTAAAAGATGCTGAATCCCATCTATATTAGTTATCTTAACTGCCCATGCAATGGAAAAGTCTGTGTAAATCTGGCCTTCATCATGAGTCAAGTTTGTTACACTATAAGGAGCAAAGCAGCCATGCCATGTACATGCCATTGCAACAATACCAGTAATGTCACATGACTTGTTCATCATCAGGGCCTTTTCAATAGCTTTGAAAGTATTTTCACAAGATGCTCCCTAGACAGACAAAAACCTAGTGGATGGCCAATAGACAGGATAGAAGATAGCAGACAGACAGGCTGATAGTGAATCAATGAGTAGATGGTAGACAGATAGAGATAATGAATGTCACTCACCATTGGCTGTTCCTTTGTGTACTTGAGATAGTCTGTGACCCTCTGGCCATCATATCACCACTTTCTGAATGCTATACATCACAAGCAGAATTAGAATGTTGAATGTGATCTGCCTTGAAGTTGTCATTTATTATTAAAGAATGATTGAACTTCTACTGAACAAGATCTTCTTCCTAGTTGGATAGAAGATTGGCTCCTGTTTGAGGACAAGTTAGACAGAATATTGCAAGTTTGCCATGGTCTGGCACCATGAAGTGCCTCAATTCATCATGTCCAAAGCCTGTCCACTTCAACTTCTTCAGCTACTGCTATAAACAAAAAATTTGTCATAGCTCATAGTAAAGATTATCCACCTTATCAGAAAATGCAATTGGGGAAGCTATTTTTGCAATTTTCTGCCAGTACTGGTAGGCAGATGCTTTGCACTTTAGATTTGTCAGACAGAAGTTGTCCAGCACAGCCATTGTAAAATATGTTTGTGTCCAATCAAATTACTAGGGACCAGCTGTACCAATACATCCATCTCAGAATAATCACATGAAATGATAGTAATGTAGTATACTCTAGTTGTGTGAACAATTTGTTGTATTGGATTTCCAAAACAATTATATCTGTCTATACAGAACCTGTTTGTAGCTGGCTGATCTTCTAGGACATTTTCTATTGGCACAGTATTCTCTAGTTCTTGTTGCTCTTCCTCTTCTATGATTTGATCAAGGCTGGCATCTTGAAGTCTGCTCAGAAAATCTGAAGTCAAACAGATTTGCTGCCAGATGTTTTAAGTTGCTATCTACAGACAGAAGTTCAACATCTATTTGATATTCAAGTCATAGAAACTCTTGCTCCTGAGTATTCTTTTTCTGCTCATAGTTTTTGAGAGCTTAGACTCTGACCTTCTCCCAATAACAGTTTGCATGCCATGAATTGTGTTGGATATAGAAATACCCTTCAGTATCTAACATGTTTATTAATTAGAAATACCTACCATTCTATACTTCAGGTCAGTGAAATGAGTTGGAGTGGTGCATGCAGTAGAAACATCCACAACAGAATATTCTTGACTCAATAGAATCACAGCATTGCTATTGTGCAAGGTGATAGTCAGGACAAGCAAGGCAATTAGTAACCTCATTCATTAATTCACAACCAAGCAATCCATTCCATTAAGCGACTATGGAACATGGTTGATGAAGTCATTAAGATAATCTGCCTGTGTCTATATATAAACTTGAATAAATTGCTCCCAAGAATAGCATAAATACAAATCACCTTTATATGCCATATAGATATGGGGATTGTATTATCTACATTATCTACTGTTGGATTATTGTCAAAGTGTGCAAAGTTATTATCATCTGGAAATGCCACAGGTGGTGCACCAGTTACAATGGAAATGAGATCCAGTGGTAGCTGTTCTGTGATGGGGACTGGCAACTCTTATGTGTTCTGAGTGAGTCTTGTTCTTTCCTTAGCAAACAGATTAAGGCTCCTTTGCATAATGACTGTTGTTTTTAGTTACTTGCATTTCTTCAGAGAGTTCAGGTTCATGATCAAATATCTATGGCCAGGACCTAGCCATTGTACTAAAGATCTTATGAGATTGCTCATTGATATCAGCAATATGCCCCATTTTGGATGGGCCAGATAATAGTGGACAATTGAATCCTTGTAGCAGACAATGGAAGCCTTCTAGCAGACAAGATTATCCTTCTGATGGCAGGAATGGATCTTAAACAAATAGAACAAATAGCAGACAGACAATGTCACTAAATAGAATCTGTCAATGACAAACAGAATTCATCTGTCATCAACAGACACTAAACAGAAATAAATATTTTATCATGTGATCCTTCAGTTGAGAACTGCATGGTTGGAGAAAATTATATTGTCTACAAACATGTCTGCCCTCCTGCAACTACCTGAACTAATATTTTCATCAAAGAAAAGATGAGTGGAACCAATATTTACAGCAGAAGAAAGATCTATCTTTGAACTATACAAGGAACTCTACCACTCCTCAACTGCTGCTCAAGCTAGGACTGCTATCTTGAAGGATAAAATTCTAACAGATATTTTCAACTACTGGGCCACTAAGAGAACAGAGCTAAAGACAGGAGAAGAGTGGGCAGAGAGAATCAAACTAGGTGCAGCAACTCATTGCAAAGAACTTGACATCATATGCTTAAATAAAAGGCTGTCCAGTATATCAAGAATTGCTGGTGCCCTTGTTACTAGCATAAAGATCCAAAGATGCTCCTGAAAACTTCACTGTGAAATGTTGTCTAGCAGACAATAGCAAAGGAGATAAACAAGGAGATTCAGAACTTGTTAAGGGGTAAGGATTACAATACCTCAGAATTGAAGGCATTTGCACAATATAATGTGCCTGTGAAAAATATTATGCATCAGCTCACACTGCAGGAGGAAAGTTGTTTATAGAAGATGGCTGCAGAATAGAGCAAAAATAGAAATCTACCAGACATTCAGTGCAAGTTGGTACTCTATCTGTCCTCTATCTGTCCTCTTTCCATCTTCCATCCATTGTGCATCTGTCTGCTTGATTCTGCTTTCTAACAGTTGTTTCTCCAGGAAGACTTGAAAGCATGGTTTGAAGCATGTGGAGAATGCAGATGTGTTTCAATTTAGAGAGATGGGCATGTTGAGCTGGACTGTTGTTGGTTGGTATGCAGATGAAGGCATGACTATTAGAATATATGTGGTGCCATCATTCCTTAAACAATTTTGACACCAATTATAGTCATGACAATATGTCATACTTGACTCATGCTCACTGTCCTACCTTCCAAAACTTTCCTGACCTTGTTAGTGACCTCAACAAGAAGATGATGGATTACATGTCTGCTCTTCTTGGTAGAGACATGCCATCTAACATGCAATCACCCTATGATTTGACTCCTCCCATTCTTACATGCTATGACCTTATTCTTGATCTAGATAGAGATGGATTCCTGATATTATCAGCAGATCCAGGACTAAATATATCTTAAATTTGAGCTGAATTGGAAATGCTTGTCCAGAACTATCTAAATACTCATTACAGTGAATTTTATTTTTCCCCATCTTTGCTTATCATCTGATCACTCCATCAGAAATTGCATCTAGTTACTAGTGTAAATCTGCTCCTTATAAGGCAGTGAGACCAATAATTAGCAACTCGTTGATGACGCCCGGAGTTTGGTCAGTAACAAATATAGTTATAGTGTTACCGTACCAACAACTTGCGTTGGGCATGCTAAAGTGATGAGGGAGTTCTGGGCAGGTCCCAGAGAACGCGTCTGTGAAAAAGGTAAAAAGTTGGTAGCAGGTGTCGGCAAGTGTCAAGCGCTAAGGTAAAGCGCTTAAGAAAAATGCGGTAAGTGGACACGGCAAGGACAGCAACAAGAACATGGTAAGCTTAGCGAGGTCTAAGCGTCGTTGATGCCTGCCATAGCTGCAAGGCGCAAATAGGTCGAAAGTTGGCGAGAGTCTGCAACTGCCGATGAGTTCAACGTTGCCGACCGTAAATGAGACTTTGAGCGTAAGGGAGACTGAAGTAAGGGGAGCAGGAAACTCTGTTCTCATCTGATGATGATTGTACAAGTCGGTAAGTACTTTTATACTACAAAGAGTTCG
>QFEW01000243.1:0-14153 GCA_003316525.1 Termitomyces eurrhizus
GACATTGGGGCTCATACAGGAGAGGTGGGTAAGCGGGGCGGGGGGTCTGTGCAGAGTAGTAGTTGGAGACTGGACATCTGTAAGGGTCGGTCTGGTAGCACATGGAGTAATAGGTGTGAGTATACGTAGCCATCAAGAATGGTGTAAAGGAGAGAGTCTTGATATTATGTCAGGTTCTGCTGAATCAGGGGCTTTCTGAAAAAGCAACACCCTTATGAGGCAGACTTGATCTACATGTACTCAGGTGTCTGGAACTCCAGACTGAGCTTCCGGAGTTCAAGACATGAATAGGAGATTCCCAGGATAGGGGACTTAGTCCAGAGATTGGGTGGGGGTGAAGAGTTAAGAGGATTTGAGTTGAGTCAAGAACCAGAGGTTCTAGGACAAGACCCAGTTAGTAAAGTTTAAGTTGTGAAGCGTGTACTAGTCTTAGGAGCATGTGAACAATTTGAGCATGCCAGTCAAAGCATACTAATCAGGTGTACCAGTCAGTCAAAGGGCATACAAGCAAACAAGTATAATATCAAGACTGGTGAATACAATGGGGAACTACACTATAAGTACTACGGGGCCAGGTCTGGGTCTCTGGGGTTCTGGGGTGTCTGGAATAAGTTCTGGGGGACATTGAGTAGCGGGAGGGGGACTGTATACTGGGACCGTGTGTGTGGGGCATGCAATCAATTGGAGTCGTGATGCGTGATGCGTGATGGCCTAGAAGCGGGTAGCATGATCCAATTGTTGATCATGGTTTGATGGCAGTTGACCCCAGGGTCTGTGATGCGGGGTTCTTGGGGGTGCTGGGTGATGGCAGCCTTTGATGCATGTGATGGCGGTGTCAGTAGTCATGATGGCAGGACGCGTTTGTGGGGTCAGAGAGAGTCCTGGATAGGGTTCCAGGGATGTCCCGGGGTGGACCCAGGGGGGAGGGGTCATGACAATTATGTGACCAGGTCTTCCACATGCAGTTGTCAGCCCAGAGCCTGCACTTTGTAAAGGTGGACACTTTTATTGTACTACCACTATTCATAATTCAATCGTTGGAATTTTCCACAATTTCATTGGAAAACGCACTGTCACCAATACCAAATATCAAGATGCATCGAACTTGCTTTTGACAAGCATTTTGATGTACTACGTCCTGGATCTCGTCAATTTTTCTGACTGTAAGTGTCTGATAAATATTGATTATAAAGCAATGTCAATAAAGATGTTTCAGTTCCTATCATAACTCATCTGCCAGATCCTTTAACATGGAGTGGGGCTCTGTCCATCTTTTATTTTTGCTTGTATTTTGAGTTGTACAGTGGCCTGGTCCATTGGTCTTACATTTGCCTCAAGTTCCCTGAAGCCATGAAAGCAGCTATCAAGAATTGCTCTCATGCTAGAAAACTATTGGAGTGGTTCTTAGGGAGGCATTACTCATGATGGTGTGACCTACATGGAAGTCAGTGCATATGAAAAGCTATTTGCCCTATTCCTCATCCACCATGTTCGTCTTCTTGTGATATATAAGAATTTAGCCTATGATGTAGGGTTAAACAAGCACCACAATGAAGTGAGGCCTCAAGATGTTGCAAGAGACATTGATTGGTGTTTGAGAGGAGGACCTGCTTGGGAAGCTTATAACCAGTTGAAGGCTATGCCTATTACACATCATAAATTTTCCTAGGAAGGTGAAGGTTATAAAATTGAGGTCTTATCTAATACTGCATATGGCAAATGTTTTGCTCTCCTCCAATTGTCTTTGCTAATTGTGTTTTAGATCTCAGAGAACACACAGATAGTTGTGTTTTTGGGGACTGGCAGTGTGCAAAAGCTATGGGCATCTCCTTGCTCAAAAGTCATTTGAACACCTTCCTACAACATGCAAAGGATGAACCCATCTCAAACGAGTCAAGCCTTGATATGGACAATTCAGACTTTCAAATGAAGAGAAGTCAATCTCATGATAGTGCAGTTAATCCAGGTTTGAAGAGATGCTGATCTGACAATTCTTTGTCCAGAGGCAAGTTCTGCATCAGAACACTTCTAATCATAGCTCACCAGTTTTACAGAAAAGAAGGCTCGATCATCATGAACCCAGAACTTATCTCACAAAATATGCTGACTGATTAAATAGAGCATTAGTAGACTAAACAATCCACAATACATTGATTGTGGTAACATGTAACTTCTATGACATGTCAGTGATGGCTGAGATTTTTGATGTTGCCAATCACCTTATATGGCAGTGCAAAAACGTCAACTTGTCAATTCATACACAGCCACACTTTTGGCAGCCAAAACTTAGACCAATCGACCTTCCACTCCAAAACTTTTTCCTTAAATGAGATGTGTCATGCCATTTTCAGTGCACACATCTTTCAACGAAAGGATATATGACAATGCAAAATGCCATTTTTGAAAAGAAAAGGTGACAGAGAAGTGACACATTTCCTTTTGGTGTACAACTCTTCTTACATGTTGTTTTTCCAAATAATGTCAGTTATTCAGCCACTACATGCTAAAGACCAGCTCAGCTGACAATCAGATAGTAGATAGTGATCATAATGGCTAATTTAGTGGGCGTAGGTGCAGATAATGTCTTCTTAACATCAAAAAAGGGAGGCATGCATGGCTGGGGCCTTACAACATTTTGGCAAAAGCACACTCAAGGAGCGACAATCAATACCAATCGGGGTTTGTCTTTGGACTGGAGTTCTATTCATAACAGATTATATACAACAATACAATGTGCTTGCCTGTCTTTTGCTTATACATATACTATGGCTCTAGACTTTCTATTAGTCCCATATTCATACCCATACAACGAGTTTTGGGAGGACACCATGCTCTCTGTCCAGAATCATTTGGCCACGAATCAAAAATTGTACATTGATGAAGAGGCTACTCTGCCACCAGTGCTCTCTCCACCACCAAATAACCAGTAAGTGATTTGACCTCAGTTATATAATGCCCACCAAGTATTAATTAACATTACTTGCTATAGTGGCCTCCAATTTCTTGGCAGCTCCAACATATTCACCTCCAAGTTTCATAGCTATTGTCTGGACGACGACCAAACATGGATGGTACTTTCAGATCTTCATATGTAACTCAAACCAGACATTCAACAGATTGAGGCTCCTATCTCCTTCTTGTCAAGTGTCTTCATTTAAGATCAATTCTTCAATGTCCAAGATTTTATCAAGAACAACAGTCATATCTTTCATGAGAGCCATATTCATGCCATAGGTTGTCTAAAGAGTGAAAGGCGCATTGCTGACTATTTCAATACCATTGCTATTGCTGCATATAAATGTCTGGGATTTTCTTCTCACCTCTCTCCTCCTGACTGCTATTGGACTGGAGAAAAGAGTAATGAAATCACCATCACAGGCCCATGGCATGCAAAATCTGACATTGTTCTTGTCAAATCTCATCTGATATCCAGTGTCTATGATGATAGTAGTATCTTCTGGCCAGATGTTCTCATATTGGCAGAGACATTTGTCTCAACAGGTCTGACTAAAACCATGACAAAAAGGATAGACTGTAAGTCATATCTCATGCTCTACTCCCACAGTATGTATATGAGTCTTTATAATTCAATCACCCAATGTTTTGATGCATTACATCCAAGGAGATCATGTGTACTCTACCTCCCTGAGTTTATATAGAGATCAGTAGCATCTGCATATTATTGATAGGCAGGGGAAGATCAACATTGAACTGCTCATCTATGAAGGAAACACTGAAGAACTGGTTAGGGTTTTTCTTTGTCTTATGTTTGGTCCATTGACTATACTGGGATTGGATTCTACAATGATGTGAGAGGTTCCAAGTGGCAGAGTAAGTGTCTTAGATTGTTTTGAATGTCTGCGTCCACTATATGTTGTATAGAGATTGCTGAAAGAAGGCAGCAGGCCTAATTTTTAGGTGCGGTATTCAAAAAAAAATTTTGTACCATAGTGGAAGAATGGCATTGAAAAGAGTATGATCACACCACCCAATGATATCTATTTTATGGACTTGACCAAAAAAATCAAGCAACAATATATTATAGCTGACAACAAGCAGGATCTTAAACAGAATATTTCTTCGAACCTCTTTACCATTTTGTGTGATCATACATTCATTGTGAAATTGGAAATATTCAAGTTGTGGGGATCAATGCACATAGTTGGGTTTGATCTTAAAAGTCTTATTTATGTCCTTCTTTCCCTTTGCACCTAGTATCAGGACATAAACACAGTCAAAATTTACAAAGATGGCTTGTTCAAGAAGGCTAAACAATACACTCCCATTGCTGCTTGGTTCTTTGGCGACAGCAGCTTTCAAGATCTAGGTTGTCTAAAAGCTGGCCAGCTACACTTCAGATTGGAACATCTTGTTCTCGATTATATCTCTTTCCATTTTCAAGTTCTTCAAACCATTATAAAAGACTTGTGGCATGCATTATACTCTGCTTTTCCACATGACTTGATTCAAGGAGATAAGAAAACCTGTTTCCTCCCAGCCAACGCCTGTGATTCATTTATTGAGATCTTCAAGAGGGCAATTGTATCTCTTGGTAAACAGCAAGGTGAAGTATCACCGGCAGATGCCTTTACATCTGTATCAGGGTCAACAAAGCGCTGTGTGGAACAGGAAGAAGAGGGAACTGCTAAGAGGATTCTCAAGAAAATGGCTGCAGGCAATGGTCCTGTTTAACAATCTCAGCAATCAAGTTCGGCCACCAGAATCAAGCATGTTTGTCCAGGGCTGGAACTTCAAGATTTTAGAAGCTGATTTTGTTTTTAATATCATGTTTTCTCAACTACATCAATTGATATATGTATTGAAGATGTTTAATAACGCTTATAATTGTATATATGTTTTGCATGGAAAAAGTAAACAAGAACAAATATTAATATATAATTTTTCCATGAACCAATGACACGTGACATCATCTGCTTGCCAATAGTGAGTTCTGAATTCATTGCAATCCAGAATGGACCAGAAGTGAGTCCTGCCGCTATATACAAACTTTTTTCATATCCTTGATGCAGCTCTTCAGAGTAGACAAAATTTCTGGTGCTGTTACTTTCCATCAAAAAGATGTCTACTATTCTCCAAACTCCAGCTGCCATGTTCCTATCCCACCATTCAATGCAAAAATTGGCATAGAAAGCACTATTTTTCACATCCAAACTGCTAGCGAAAAAGATTTTACTCAGCCTCATTGGTAGACAGAAACCTTTGGATGGCTTGCATTTGTTCCACATAACCCTTTTTATGTCAGCCCTCTATTGAAACAACTTTTGAAAGTGCCTAAACACCTACACTGTTGCATTGAAAAAGGGCGAGAGAGGTATCACCTACCTGCTGAAGTTCAAGACTCATGAATAAAATTGAATTGGTGGTTGTCGCTGGTGACATCTGTCATAAGCAAAGAACTTAAGATCTTGGTCAGGTGCCCCTTCTCTCCTTGGGCCATTGGTTATATGGGAAAAGAGGACAGTCATAGACATATGCTGACATTAATTTACAGATCCCGAGAATTGTTCAAAGTTTGGATGGGATTGTTGTTGCATCTTATCACCAAAGCTAGGTCAGCCAACAAAACCGGCACAGATATGTACTGGTACCAAGCACTTTTGGCCCACAGATTTCAGCCTGAACTATTAGAAGCACTCCAATTGTCAGTGATTTGTAATTTCTCTGCAACTACCAAACATGCTGGCATCTTTGTTGATATTACCAGTAAAAACACAAATCAACCAACTGTTGAATGGTTTTTGAAGTACAATGTCCCTGTATGGTATCAATGGGGGATGCAAGAAATGTCAATTCCTTCCCTTGCTTATCTTGCCCCTCCTTTGGACCAATTTCAGCATGCAGTACTAGCTTCGAGCAACCCTGTATAAGAAGTCTGTACTATGGGAAAGCAGCATGAATATGGAGTCTTTTTTGCTGCTCACAATGCCTGCAATGCAAGGCATCTCTTGTATGAAAGTGCTATTGAGTGACAGATCTGCTTAAACAGAGAGTGCCATTTGCCTATGATCAGCGCTAAAGTTTTCAAATGGGTTCCCAGTGATGATGACAAAACTGTCTGGTGTCACATTCAAGTGTGCAGGGCTAATAGGGAAGAAATGCTTGGAGAGTATAGTCAAGCACAGACATGCTATGATTCATTCTCAAATGAATGGGATTGCTGCAAAGAATTTGGTCCTGATGATGAAGACAGTAATGGGGAATTTTACAGCTTTTTGGATGAGCTAACTGGCTCTATCACTTGCCTCAAGCCCCTATATGAGAACAATCTACTATCCAGAACTCTTACTTCTCCACCACAAGCAGAGCAATCTTTGGACTCTGAATGCCGTGATGTACTTTGTATCCACCCCCTCTAGCACTCTGTTAATTCACTGGAATCCATGCTGCCAGCATTGCCTAAACTCTTATCGTTGGCATCATCAGAGCCCATGTTGCTCATATATCCAAAGCCTATGTTGAATGAGTCTCAGAAAATTGCTGCCCTGCAGCAGGAAATTTTTGAGATCCTTGCCTTACACTATGGCTTCACAAAAACCTCTACCCTGCCCTCCTCTTTACCATTGTTGACCAGCAAAGCAGAATGCAAGAAGCTCGCTCATTTGCTAGGTCTGTTGTGGTCTTGGTGCCAGCCTTATATTGGGCAAGTTTTAGGTGCATCTCTGGCAAAGTCTTACCTTGAGAGAATAATAGAGGGATGCTGGCTCAAGGATGATAACTGTGATTTTAACATTACAAACTGTTTTTCACTGGATATGTCTGACCGCAGTCAATATCTACGCATCACTGAGAGTGTGGAAGAGAAGCCTTGAATTTTTTACATGTTTGACTTTGGTATCAAGTCTGAAAGGCCATGGAAAGTTAACACTAATGTGACAGATGTGTTATTGGTATGTTGACTTCATTCTTGCTTTTGCAAATCAGACATTGCAAAGTATCTCCTCCAACACAGCATTGCATTTCAAACCTTTCTTCCCTCAGAAATTGCTCCTAAAGCATCTTGCAAATCCTTCCCCCCTGGTGTACTCCTGATGCAACTGTCTGATTCACAGTATGGAGTCAAGGATTATGCATCTTATATTCGGCATCAGAAAATTCTGTTAACTCAGCCTTGGGGTTGTGCTGCACTAATGCAAGGTGGGATCATCTGGAGGTTGAGTACTTCAATTGTCAGCTTTTCATCTGTACTTCAGGGACTTATGGGTTGGTCAGCAATTCCCAACACAATGATTGTAGTTTGCAACCCAAAAATAAATGAGTTGTTCATAGACAATGCCCTTACTGAAGTAGAACTCAACCTCATTTCCAGGTCCTATCTTTGCTTGACTGGTAAGACCTTTCCTATTTTTTATCTGCTTCTCACCTTTGCCCAGGGACTCTCAACCAAACTGCTCTCCGTCCCTGGTTTCCTACAGTGATGGCCTTCAACGGTAGTGGTGAGGATTACAGTTGCTGGAATGAATAACATGAAGATGCATTTTCATGACAATTAGATGAGATTAATGATATCAATCATGGAGCAAGTTTTTGAGGGCTCTTGCTGGGTAAGAAATGGCGTGATCTCATGTGTGGTTTGAAGGATGTTCAACTTTTAAAAGCTGCTATGGAGTCCTTCTCTCAGGCTTTCATCAAACAACATATGACAGAATAATTTGTCGAACATTTCTATGTAAATACATTAAGAGACATTGATAGTGCCTATGAGTATCTAATGCATTTGGAAGGTCAAGTCTTTGGGAATACGGAGTCACCCCTGATGAGTTCAGCTGACAAAACTACACAGTCCTGAGCACGGTAAAGATTGGAGGATGAATGATGCCTTACCTGCATACTGCAAAATTGATTAGAGTGTTGTCCTCACACCTAACATTGACAAATTTGGAATGAGTACCCTTATGGATGACAAAGATATCTTCATGCCAGTTTCTGGCCGATGAGGCAAGGACATGGTGATTTAGTGGGAGATTGACATGGTTTTTGAAGAATAGGTGATAGTGGACTGTCTGATGCCTCCTGATGATGGTTACAATGGTGTGGTGTATATGTGGCTGAAGCTTATGGTTCTGTAATATAAATTCAAGATAGGGTTGTCTTCTGTGACAATTTGTCTGACACTGGACCCTTCTAGTGATGGGTCAGCTGTATGTTGCAGAATAATATTGCCCATTGACATTACTAGACTAGTCCTGCATTTGAGTCAGATTTGCAGAAGGATTTGCGGCTGCAAAGTAGCTTACTTTACTAGAAGGTGTAAAGAGTTCGAGTGAGGTGACCATGTTGTGCTGACAACTAGGTAAAGAGTTGGTAATGCATTTCAAGGCAATGAGGAAGTAGACTTGAAGTCAACAGTAAGGTCATCCATAGCCTCTAGCAGCTTAAAACAGGGATCTCCTTTGTCTTTGTCTTTTCAGATCGCTGATAACGCATACTGGGATCTCCATGTGCCATCCTTTTTTTTCTTTGAGCTATCTTTGAGCTCTCTTTGATCTCATATGCTGTCCTTGTTTTCTTTGAGCTATCTTTGAGCTCTCTTTGATCTCTTTGTCTGCTTTTAATATGACACACGATTAAACAGGGATTTCCTTTGTCTTTGTCTTTTTAGATTGCTGATAACACATGCATTCAACAAAGAACTGGAATTCAGGATCTCCACATGCCCCTTGAGCTCTCTTTGAGCTCTTTGTCCGCTTTTAACATGACACATGACTTTCCCCTTTAAACAGCTGCTATTTTATTGAAACTATAGTGACTTGCAGCCTTCCAATCTCATGAACAGAGATTCTGATGACATTGTATGTTCTGCTGTCAGTTCCTTCAGATGCATGCTCTGACATATTGTATCCCTTTGAGATTACTACCCCTGCTAGGCTGGATAATCCCCCTCCTGTCCAGCCTGAGAGTATGGGGCTTAATATCTTCCATGTAACTCTGCAGCTCCAGAAGCATCTTAGAATCAAAAAAGATGATAAAGATATGGTCTCTCTAACTGTGATTACAACTTCTTTCTATTAATATTTATCATCCATTGACCTTGCTTTCATAGCTATCTCACAGTCTTGAAAATAAGATGATATGGTTACAGGTGGGTTGTCTGGATTTCTATCCAATGTTTGACAAAACCTTGAGCAGGTAGCAAAGTTGGAATATGAGAAATCCAAACTACTAAGATGTCTTCAACTCTATGAATCTGCAAGTCTGGGACCGATTACAGTGGATTTTATGTGGACGAGTTCTCAAAATTTACTAATTGAGACTTCAACTAGCAGATCACCTGTGAAATACAAACTGATTGCCCACTTCCAGATCAGGCCTCCACAAGGCAGAAGGAGGTGTCTGTTCATTGAGATTGAGTTTTAAGGAAGACACTAACTGAACTCAAATAGTTTGGATCCTGTGAAGACAAGAATAACTTTGGAAATAGTACCTCAGCTGCTGCCCCAGAAAGTGCACTCCCTGGCCAGCTCTCTCATCTACAAGAGGATCTATGGAGGGCACAAAAGATGATAGAGAAGAAGGACATTCAGCTAGAAAGGATGAGACACAAAATGATCTATACTAGTGAGAGTTATCAGGCCATGTTGGAAGCAAGGAAATCATCCTTTGACAGATATGAGACCACTATGAAGGTAAATCTATTGTTTAATCCTTAGCTTATCAATTATGGTTTCTTATTCCATCATAGGGAAAGGAGAAAGATACTGAGCTTTCTATTGCTTTGCAGGAAGCAAAAGACGAGGTGACCGAAGCATTGAAAGAACAAAAGAAAGCAAAAACTGCGTTGATAGCCCTACAAGAAGAAAATGACGGAGTGCGAGCTATTTTGGAACAGAAAGATATGGCCTTGCATGCTACACTGAAGGTAGATTTAACCCCGTATACATCTTTTCTTCTCTTACCAGCATCATTCTGCAGGAAGTCAATGACGCCAAGGCCAGGGCTATCCAGGAGAAAACCGTTGAGCTTCAGGGCCTAACAAGAGCTTTAGATGCCCTGCAACAGCAAAGGGATTATCTGCAAGAAGAAAATAATGGGGTGATCAAAGCAATTAAGGAACAGAACAATGAATTGTGGAGGATGACAACCACCTTTGACACACTGCAGCAGGAAAAGAAAGAAGCTGTCAAGGTCTGCTTTTCCATTACCCTTCTTTTGTATCTCACCACCTTTGCAGGAAACAAAGGAGGCAGCAATAAAAGCAATTGGTGACAAAGTCATCAAGCTACAGAGAGTGACAGGTGCTCTGGATGCCTTGCAGTGCAATAAGGACCATGTACAAGCTGCATTAGGTGAGAAAGACAAAGCTTTTGATGCTTTACTCAAGGTATGTTATTTTACATCTGAGTTGTTGTCTTTATGCTCACTGTCTCATCTCAGAAGGTGAAAGATAAGGTGCTAGCAATGCAGACAACACTTCAAACACAAGATGCCAAAGTTGCTGCTGTCAAGGCAAAATAATATCTCTTCTAGACCAATTGCGAACTGAGAAGGTGTCCTTTGCATCTCTGAGCATGAAATTCAAGAACAAATTGACTATTGCTCACAACAAGGTCTCTGCCAGGGACAAGACTATTGAGGTTCTACTCCTCAGACTTTTGCCCATGCAAGATGAATTGGCATCAGCACATGCCAATGTAAATTAGTCGTAAGCTCATGTCTATCATTTTTTTCCAAGTCTCTTTGCCAGCAGCAAGAAATACAAATATCAGATGCCTCTGTCAAGAAATTGTTGGCTGTTGGTACTTCTATCTAGTTCCATTATAGCAGCTCAACTTCACAAACAACAGGACAAGGCAACACTTGAACAGTCATTAATTACAGCCTGCCAGTCCTTAACAACGTACAAGGCAAAGGTGGACTTACTGGATGCCGAATTAAAGGACATGCAATCCTAGTTGCAAGCTATTGAAGCCGAGAAGGCCAGAATACTGGAGTTGGAGATGTTCCAGGGTATGCTGGTGACACTTGAAGATGTAGTTATGCATGGACAAGAATCTGTGAGATTGTAATCATATTATGTTGATTTCCGTCTCCATGTCTATAAATAGGTTCCTACACAAGAGCCTGCCCAAAATGACCTAGAATCTGTGCCAAACTGAAGTCTACCTCAAGATGGTGAAGACATGGTCATTGATGGAAATCCAGCCATGGCTTTTGCCCAGCTCCAACAACTGCAACACATTTGTGCAGGAAGACAGCAAACTAGACTGTCACATGTAGACTTAGACTCAATGGATAGATTGTTTGGTGAAAAGAGAAGTCAAGCTCTTATCCTTTTCCACTTTGGACTAAACTTCTTCTATTGATACAGTACATGTATATTAGTGGCCATCCATCCATCAGTAAACAAGTGCAGTCTAAAGAGACACTGTATGAGCATGGCATTCACAGTTTGACTTCTGTGACCACAGGCAAACAAACAAGGAATTTGAATTGCCAATCCCAAGACAATTATGTGGCAATCAACAAACCACACTGTTCTCAGCAGCTATTGAAGTTCCCTGTAGTATCTAGCACTTCCTCAGCATCTGATTGTCCTGGCCTGTCACTTTCTGTTCCATTGTTGTCCTTTGCCACTTCTTCTAGATATTTACATGGAGGTATGGTCTCAACCTGTGAACGTGTGGGAATCCTCATTCTTAAGAATGACAGTGGTAGGGTTGATAACAATGCAAAAGGCAATAACGGTTCTATGCTTCAGATGGGGGTCAAGTGAAGTGGATGGTAGGGAAAAAATTGTAAGGCCAAGTTATGGGCTTACTGGGGTTTCAGGAGTTACTGATGAGAATAAGTTTCATGAAATGGTTACTTAGTACATTTACATACTTCCACAAATAAAATGTCT
The DNA here is from genome assembly GCA_003316525.1 of Termitomyces eurrhizus. Taxonomy (NCBI): domain Eukaryota; kingdom Fungi; phylum Basidiomycota; class Agaricomycetes; order Agaricales; family Lyophyllaceae; genus Termitomyces; species Termitomyces eurrhizus. The sequence goes on from QFEW01000243.1 coordinate 11,861, forward strand.
TTGATCATTATGGCTTTCAGCAGTTTGCTATCACTACATGTAAAGAAAACTAAAAGCCAAAGATAGAGTAATGGGATATCTATGTCGCTGAATATTTAATTATTTAATAGCATGAGAATGAGAATGAATATTTTATTCCCAACTACGTTACATAAAAGATAAAGGCAATCAAGAAAAGTTGCTTAGTAATGTGGATGGGGGGAATCCCATGGGCATTATATAAATCCAGTGTGTCTGACTCCTTGTGACCACACCACCACATGAGCTACCTCAAGTTCTGAGTTCACCCAAGCTCATTCCTTTTCCTTGAGTTCTGGGTTCACCTAAACTCACTTCTTTTCCTTGAGATTTGGGTTCACCAAGCCTGCCTGTTTTCTCCCTAAGCTCTCTGGTTCTCTACTTATCTTTTTGTCTGCTACTCTGCTTTTCTCACAGACTTCTCGCCAAAATTTTTTTCTGTCCATTAGCCCAATATTTGGCAAAGCAACTCTTGGTTGTAGTATACAGCAGCCTTGTCACTACATGGGAGCAAGTCCTGTTGCTCTTGTACAAGTTCATTCACATGATAAATCCAACTTTGACAGCTTGGACATCATTTTCAGGGCACTGTCAATATTTATGCATCTTCTGTTCCCCAAATTGCAAGCTGCCAACTCTTTAATTGCCAATTAATCCAGCCATTTCTTTCATTTGGGAAAGCCTGCGCATGAGACATTGATTTTCACATTGTCAATCACTTAGCAGAACAGGCAATGTTCCAAAGGAGGTGAGCGTGGTTTGAAGGCAATGAGCGTGCTATTCACAAGTTTGTAGTCAAAAGACAATCATATGATGCCCTCAAACAAAGAATCAGAGTTTGGAATCTTGAGATGATTTGTCCTTTGAGCTTGCTTCGTCTTGCTCCAAATCATTGTCAATGCACAGGATGCACACTATAAGCAACTTGCAGCTTCCCTCTTCTATCAACACTGTATGCCCTTTCATTCTAACATCTTGATGCATGCTCTAATGTTCTATCTCTTCTAGGTCACTGCCCCAAATAGTTCCAATTTTGCTCAGCCTGCCCATAGAGACAACATCAGAGGCAGTGCTCCCAATGATAACCAACATGACAAAGACAACAACAACTATCTTTTGAATACGGTCAGAAGACTTGAAGAAGTGGAAGAGCTATGGAAGCAGATGAATGGACTCCATACTCCCACTTGGAGGAAGGTACTAGTTCCCAGGACATCCCCCTTCAAAGTTCCTCAGACATGTGTCAATCGCACCAACTATCACAATACCCATATGCGCATCATTAGAGAGGAGATGAAATTCATTTTAGGTACCAAGAAAGATGTCGACTTCTTCAAGGTTGTCAATGAGCGGCCAGAGCTTCTTGTGTCTGTTGTTGATGTAGCAAATTTTGCTGCGGATGATACTGCTCCAGGACCAAACATCAACAAACCCCAAATCTGGATCTATTCTCCTCAGAATATATAGAATTTTGAACTTGCTGACCAGTTTGCAGCACGTGTCATAGAAAAGTATCTCCATAGGAATCTGGATCCTATATGGGTCACTCAACACTTCATTGCCTGTCTGGACACCCTGAGAAAGGCCTACAATAAACAGTGACCTTCAGAGAATGAGGATGTGGACAGTGCTGAAGTTTAGTTCAGCAAAGAATTTCAGAGAAGCTGCAAGGTTAAGTGTAGGAGGAGGAGACAGACAGAGATATTGTCACGACCCCTCCCCTCTGGATCCACCCCAGGACACCCCTGGAACACCACCCGGGACCCTTCCTCCGACCCCACAGGACACGCCCCGCCATCATGACTACCGACACCGCCATCAGCCACCACCGGCTCCGATCAACAATTGGATCACGCGGCTCGCTCCTGGCCATCACGCATCACGCATCACAGCTGCCTCCATGCCAATTGATCACACGTCCCACATGCGATCTAGATATACAGTTCCTGCCCGCTACTCAATGACTCCCAGAACCCATCCCAGACACTCCGGAACCCTGAGACCTGGCCCCATAGTACTTATAGCATAGCCCCCCGTTGTATTCGCTAGTCTTGATATTACACTGCTTACACTGTTTTCACTTGGTTACTTGAATTGTTGCGTGCCCTCTATTTGACTGGTACACATTGACTGGCACGCTTTGACTGGCACACTTGAATACTTGCGTGCTCTAAGATTGGTACGCACTTCGCGACTTTAATTTGCTAACTTGGTCTTGTCTTAGAACCTCCGGTTCACGACTCGACCCCCATCCAAATCCCCCAGCTACTCACAA